>PVKV010023248.1:0-33745 GCA_004027835.1 Alouatta palliata | reverse complement strand
CCTCTTGGGTTCAAGCAATTCTCCTTCCTCAGCCTCCCGAGTAGCTGGGACTACAGGCGTGCGCCACCATGCCCAGCTAACTTTTGTATTTTTAGTAGAGACAGGGTTTCACCATGTTCACCAGGATGGTCTCGATCTCTTGACCTTGTGATCTACCCACCTCGGCCTCCCAAAGTGCTGGGATTACAGGCATGAGCCACCGCACCCAGCCTCTGACTACTCTCTTAAGTCTTAATCTTGTATCTCCAATTGCCTGCTGAACATTGAATTCAATATGTGTTTATCAGTTCCCAATATAAAGCCAAATTCCTTAGGCTTCCAGCTCAGCCAGCCATTTAACTTACTTTTATATTGGTGATAATTCGTTTTCTCCCACTTCCCCGCTTAGGCAACCTCAGTCATGCTGACCTCTCCTTTTTCCCATGTTGAACTTTGCTTTATCAGGTCATTAACACGCTTCATATTCAGTCACTAAATACATCTTTACTTGGTGCCTACTATTTGTCACTCACTATAGTTCTAGGTGCCAGGAGTACAGTTTACCAGCAGGAAAATAAAAAGACTTCCTTGCTTCAGAGAGAGAGAGCACACAAATGTTTTATTTTAATTTTTAGAGACAGGATCTTGCTCTGTCACCCGGGCTGGAGTATAATGAATGACAGAATCATAGCTCACTGCAGCCTCCAATTCCTGGGCTCAAGTGATCCTTCCACCTCAGCCTTCTGAGTAGCTGGGACTACAGGTGCCCACCACCATACAGGTTATTTTTCATAGAGACAAAGTCTCACTGTGTAGCCCACGCTGGTTTCCAACTCCTAGCTTCCAGTGATTATCCCACTTGACCTCCCAAAGTAATGGGATCACAAGTGTGAGCCATCATGCCTGGCCGCTTACAGTCTAATAATTAATGGTGTCCAGAAAGAGTATTCAGAGGTCGTCTTGTTGATCCCTTCACCTCTCACTTGTGCTTTCACTCCCATAGTGTTCATTTTCATTCCCTGTATGAGGTCTCGTCATCACCTGCAGCTGTGATCTGTGGGATATTATCCCAGGGATCCACAACTCCCTGTTCTACTTCTTGGTCTTGGGTTAATCTCCCAAACATTCTCTGTGCTTAGGCTTCTTCTCTTTCTCCCTAGAATAGCCTGCCCCTTCCACCTCACCACAATCATTCCCCAAAAACAAAGCACAACAGTCAACTCCGGCTTCTCTGAATCAGTCTAAGACTTTTAAACAAAAGAAACACAAGTGGAGTTGTCCTCTGGAAATCTGGTAACTTTAATTTTTTATTCTGTAACCAAAAAGTCACTGAGCCAGCAGACCACTACGGCTCCGTTACCTTCTTGTGTTGTACCGGAGCGAGCATAGAAAGTCAACACCAAGACAAAAGTATGCCAGATCGCAGGGTCTTTATTGCCGGCGGCCATGAAGGACTCACGTCTCTCCAACCCATGGCCCCGAAAGGAGAGTGTCAAGACCTTTTATGCCTGTAAACCACCTCGGGGGTGAGGGTGCGGGGCAGGGGTGGGGGGTAAGGGGCTTCAGACATTCTGAGGGCCAGTGGACTTTGGATATTCCGTAAATCACCTCCTGGGTGGAGATGAGGGTGAGGGGTTTCAGACATTCCAATTGTTACTTAAGTGTTTCACAGAAGTCAACTATAAGCACATTGTCTGGGTGGGGTGGAAATGACAGACCTTAGTTACTTATTAGAAGTTGCAGGGGCCAAGATGGCCTGGGTGTGGACTTCTTGTCTGTCACATCAGGGTTACAGAGAGTAGTTTCATCATAAAGCCGCGGTATGGTTGAGGTATGCAGTTTTATGGGGCTTTTATCATTTCACAATTGAGATGGAGGAGTGATAAATATTTACAACAGGGATATATATGGGAACATAAAGTGAGTTAAGACAAATTACTATTTAACAGTCCTCTAACAACACAAAGCAAAATATGGTGGCCCCAAGTACATGAAAACCCTAAACAGACAAGAGGTCAGGTTTAGCAGAAAAAATGTTGAGCACTCGAGAGGGGCTTTGGGCCAGGCAGGGTGGTTTACATCTGCTATCCTAGCACTCTGGGACGCAGGAGGATGACTTGAGCCCAAGAACTAGCAACATAGTGAGACTCTTTTTTTTTTTTTTTTTGGAGACGGAGTTTCGCTCTTGTTACCCAGGGTGGAGTGTAATGGCGAGACCTCGGCTCATCGCAACCTCCGCCTCCTGGGTTCAAGCAATTCTCCTGCCTCAGCCTCCCAAGTAGCTGGGACTACAGACACGTGCCACCATGCCCAGCTAATTTTTGTATTTTTAGTAGAGACGGGGTTTCACCATGTTGACCAGGATGGTCTCGATCTCTTGACCTCGTGATCCACCCACCTCGGCCTCCCAAAGTGCTGGGATTACAGGCGTGAGCCACCGCGCCCGGCCTGGCTTTTCTTATTTCTATAGAAGCAGCTTGTACAAGGTAAATTCTCTAGCATTAAATACTTTTACAATCAAAGTCTTAGTCTTAGTGCAACAGAAATTCCTTGGCACCAACCTATGTCTACTTTTTTACAGCACAACTTTATAGTACATCAGAATGTGAACTGAATATTGGAATGATAGTGGATATGAGTATCGTACTTTCATTAATTTATTGCTTTATATGCCTAATGAGCACCTATGTGTCCAGCACAGTGGCACCGTAGACATTGGACATACAGAGTTTTAGCTGGAGTTTCTGCCTTGAGATGTTATATGAGGAACATAGGCAGTGAGACTAAAAATATTCACTGAGATTCATACATATCCTGCATTGAGCTAGGTTCAGAAAACGCAGTGGTGAACAGACAGGGTCCCTGTTTGATGATGCTTGTGGACATTGTTCCTTCAGGCTGCTATAACAAAATACCATAAACTGGGTAGCTGGTAAACAAAAAACATTTCTTTCTCACAGTTCTGGAAGCCAGTAAGTCCAAGATCAAGGTGCTAGGAGATTTAGTGTCTGGAGAGGGCTTGCTTTCTCATAGATGGCAACTTCTCTGTCCTCACCTGGTGCAAGGGGCCAAGCAGCTCACTGGGGCCTCTTTGATAAGGCAACCTTCACCTCCCGGGTTCAAGTGATTTTCCTGCCTCAGCCTCCTGAGTAGCTGGGACTACTCATGAACCAAGTAGACCACAGCAGATATATAGATACGATATCAGCATATTGCAACTATTAGACATAAACAGAATTAATAGAAACAAGAGGAAACAACTTCCTAGGTACATCAGGAAAGATGGCATTGGTGATTTGCTTTATGCAGAATATAAATCTCTCTTTTTTTCTTTTTTTTTCTTAAGAATTTTTTATTTATTAGTATTGCTTTATCGTTGCTTAAAATAAAGCAGGCATGTACTCAAGATTTGCCAGAAGAAAAATTCTACCTGAGTATTCTCAGCCACTGAGATGTGAAGTGACTTTCAAAAAAATCTTTAGTGTTCAGACACTCTGATTCATACCACCTAACACAGCTCCAAGCCATAGCGTGGATTACTGATGCTTCCCCAGGGTTTCTGATTCTGTAGGATTAGGGTGTGATATGAGACTTTGTATTAACAGGCTCCCAGAAGTTGTTGATGCTGCCAGTCCAGGGGCCACACTTTAGAAAGCATAGTTTAGAGGATCAAATATACCAACTTAACAAGTTAAAATCATTATTGGAAGTCTGTGAGATAGATAATATCTCTGTTTCACAGGATGAATTACAAGCCTAGTTTCTTTAGAAAATGCAAAGTTATAAGGAGATAGACAAAACTGAATACAGTAATAAATATTTCATGTCCTCAGTGCAACACTCTGTTAACTTGAAGCCCAAAGCTTCCATCTATCACTGATTGTCAGAATTCAAAATTCTTTGAGGTTGAAAGGCTTTGTGATTTGACTTGAATTCACTCTCTTTTTTTAAATCTCATAGACAGATGTTTTAGAAATTTAGAACTTAAAAAGTTGTGACCACAACTCTGACCAGTAGTATAATGTTGGACTTCCTGATGAGAAGGCAGTCCTAAGTATGGGAGGAATTTTTTCTTAGGAATAGGCCTCAAGGCCATTGCTTTAATGGAGGGAGGCAAACTCCTTTTTTCTTTCTGCAGCTTCAACTTCCTAGGCTCAAGCTATCCTCCTGCCTCAGCTACCTGAGTAGCTGGGCCTACAGTCATGTGCCACCATGCCTGGCTAATTTAAAAAAAAAAATTTTTTTTTTTTTTTGGTAGAGATGAGGTCTCACTATGTTGCCCAGGCTGTTCTTGAATTCCTGAGCTCAAGCAATCATCCTGCCTCAGCCTTCCAAAGTGCTAGGATTACAGATGTGAGCCACCATGCCTGGTTGCAAACTCCTTTTGAGACAGCATCAGGCTGGGCACGGGGGCTCATGCCTGTACCCCTGCACTTTGGGAAGCTTAGGCGGGTGGATCACCTGAGGTCAAGAGTTTGAGACCAGCCTGGCCAACATGATGAAACACCATCTCTGCTAAAAATACAAAAAATCAGCCAGGCGTGGTGACAAATGCCTGTAATCTCAGCTACTCAGGTGGCTGAGGCAG
This sequence comes from Alouatta palliata, assembly GCA_004027835.1. Classification (NCBI taxonomy): domain Eukaryota; kingdom Metazoa; phylum Chordata; class Mammalia; order Primates; family Atelidae; genus Alouatta; species Alouatta palliata. The sequence continues at coordinate 29,178 of PVKV010023248.1, read as the reverse complement.
GACAATCGCTTGAACCCAGGGGGTGGAGTTTGCAGTGAGCCGACATGGTAAGCATCAGTGAGAGCAAACAACAGGGACAATGACGATGGTGACAGTCCAGAGGAGTTTGGCAACATGAGGAGACAGATGCCAACCAACTGACTTTAAAGGAGAAAAACAACATGAACTTGGAGAGAATTTATATTTTCAGATTAATCTATCTGAGGTCTGAAAATTCAGGGTACTCAGTATCAAGAGGACTATACTGATAGGCCGAGTTACAAATAGAAACATCATAACCAGGTCAAAAAAGAAAGTATCTATACTGTATTAGCTTTCTGCTGCTGCTCTAACAAAGTATCACAAACTTCAGGGTTTAACACAACACAAATTAATTTTTCTTTTAGTCCTGGAAGTCAGACATCTGAAATCAAGCTGTCAGAAAGGCTATGTTCCCTTCTGGAAGCCCTACGGGCAATTTTTTTCTCCGTGTTTTTCAGCTGCTAAAAGCTACCTGCATCCCTTGGGCTCTTGGCCCCTTTTGTCCACCCTTAAGGTCCTCAGCAGTGTCTTTAGAGAAAGAATTCTGTGACTGCAACCCTGCTTCCCTCATCAGATCTTCTTCTCTGACTGTCCATCCTGGCTCCTTTTTCTCAGGACTTCGTGATTACACTGGGCCTGTCTAGATCATCCAGGGTCATCTCCCCATCTCAAGATTCTTCACTTAATCACAACTGCAGAATTCCCTTTGCTGTGTAAGGTGACACAGTCACAGTTTCTAGGCATTAGGATGTAGACATCTTTGTGGGTGGAAAGAGGAATTATTTTCTACATAAGTTATTTATTTTCTATCAAAAAACTCTTGAGGGGCCAGGCACAGTGACTCATTCCTGTAATCCTAGCACTTTGGAAGGCCAAGGCAGGTGGATCATTTGAGGTCAGGAGTTCGTGACCAGCTTGGCTAACATGGTGAGACCCCCCCATCTCTACTAAAAATACAAAAATTAGTAGGGCATGGTGGTGCTTGCCTGTAATCACAGCTACTTGGGAGGCTAAGGTAGAAGAATCACTTGAATCCAGGAGGTGGAGAGTGCAATGAGCTGAGATTGTGCTATTGCACTCTGGCCTGGGCAACAGAGTGAGGCTCTGTCTCAAAAAACCAACCAACCAACCAAGCAAAAAAAAAAAAAAAAACCCAAACTCTTGGGGTAGTGTTTTCTGTGCATATTTTCAGGAGGAAATTGATTAATGATGTCATATGAAAGAGAACAAAGAATAACCATGAGTCATTCATTCACTTGACAAACATTTGTGAAGTGTTCCCTATGCACCAGACGTAGTGACACACAGTGCCAGACTTAGGGCAAGGATAACTTTGAGGATACGTGTAGAAACATGCTGAAGCTGTAGAGTGTGGTGCTAATGAGCCAGGACTCGAGTCTTATGGTCCGGCTCTGAATCTTGGCCCCACCATTTAGAAACCTTATGACCTAAGCAAATTACTCATCTGTGTGTGCCTCAATTTTGTCACTTATGAAGCTAAGAAAATTAATATCTGTACCATAGGGTTCTAGTGAAGACTAAATAAGGCTATTGATAAAGTTTTTTGGCACACTGACTGGTATAAAGAGTTTGAGAAATGTGGGCACAGAGAAGGAACTAGAGAGGGCTATAAACAGAACATGAAGTACTTACTGCCATCGGGACTTTGGAACAGAACATGGAGGACTTACTGCCATCGGGACTTTGGAACAGAACATGGAGGACTTACTGCCATCGGGACTTTGGAACAGAACATGGAGGACTTACTGCCATCGGGACTTTGGAACAGAACATGGAGGACTTACTGCCATCGGGACTTTGGAACAGAACATGGAGGACTTACTGCCATCAGGACTTTGGAAAGGCTTTTCAGAGCTAAGCCTTGAAAGTTGAGTTTTATGTTTCCAGCTGGGAGTTGAAGAGATGAGGGATATTCCAGGAGCAGACGTAGCAATGAGTTTGGAAACCATGTGGAAGGGCTGAGGAGATTGGGAAGAAAAGGCCTAGGAGTCAAGGAGGAGCAGTATTTGAATACAGTACTTCAGCCAGGCATGGTGGCTAATGCCTGTAATTCCAACACTTTGGTAGGCTTAGGGTGGCTGATCTCTTGGGGCCAGGAGTTCGAGACCAGCCTGGCCATCATGGCAAAACCCCATCTCTACAAAAAAATACATAAATTAGCCAGGCATGATGGCATATGCTTGTCACCCCAGGTGTTCCGGAGGCTAAGGCATGAGCATCACTTGAACTCTGGAGGTGGAGGTTGCAATGAGCCAAGATCCCACCACAGTACTCCAGCCTGGGCAACACAACAAGAACCTTTCTGAAAATATCTATATGTCTATAACTGTATCTTTAGCTATAGATATTGCTTGGATACTGTGATAAAGGTATAGATATCTATATCTTGGATTTAGATATAGCTAGTGCTTGGATATTGACACAATAATAAGAAATCAGACTTATTTTACTTCTATCCAGAAAAATACCCAAGCCCAAGTGGAAATGACAGAAACAACTTTTATCTCAATATCTGTAAGAAATTGTGATGAATAAGGATTTCCTTAATTTTTTGAGGACAATGTAAACCCTTCTCTGTGCACCTCTCACTGTCAAAACACACTGTCTTCTTTGTGGGGTATCTACTTTACATCCATTTTCCTCTTCACTTTTGTTAATAGGAGCCCAAGTATTTTCACGATCGGTGGACCATGAATTTTAAAGGAGGCTTGGCTTTTCTCCAGCCCCGAGAGTGCAAATCAGGATTGGTTTGAGTCAATCAGGGCAACCACTGTCTTTGTCATTGGCTAGGTAAGGGGTGGATGTGTGGCACAATTCTTGCCAATGACATAGGAGAGGAAAGGCTTTGGAAAAGTTTTTCTTATCTCTTAAAAAGATAAATGAGGCTGGGTGCAGTGGCTCACACCTGGAATCCCAGCACTTTGGGAGGCCAAGGGTGGCAGATCACTTGAGCCCAGGATTCTGAGACCAGCCTGGGCAACATGGCAAAAACCCATCTCTACCAAAAATACAAACATTAGCCAGGCATGGTGGCATACGCCTATAGTCCCAGCTACTTGAGAGTCTGAGATCGGAGGATCACCTGAGCCTGGGAGGTCAAGGCTGCAGTGAGCTGAGATCGCACCACTGCATTCCAGCCTGGGCAACACAGTGAGGACTTATCTCAAAAAAAAAAAAAAAAAAAAAAAGATAAATGAGAGATGTGGCTGCACTCTCTTCTATTCCAGTTGTGAGATATTGGTGGGTGAGGATGTGATGCCTGAAGATGTGGCATGCATCGTGAAACAGCCAAAGACCTGAGGACGAAGCCAGCATCTGAAGAAGGCAGACCAAAGGGGTCTGGATACATGATGAGGTGAATGAGCTGCTAAATTATCCAAACCTAGAATAATAATAAAATATGTCACTTAGTATGTTTACATGTAGTATATTCAGATACATTCAATGTTAAAGTCAGTCATGATATTTTTCCCCTTCTTACAGCCTGAAAAGTATCTTGCATATACAACCGGCAGCACAGAATCCTGACAAACCTCGTGTCAGAAATCAACCACAAACTATGCTCTTATCAAAACGCTGGCTTTGAGAACGAATTATGAATGAAAATTACTGATGTGATTTTTAGGCGAGAGATCCTATTAGAGAAAATTTTGGATTCATTTTTTTCTCTTGAGTAAAAAAAGGGAAAAAAATCTTTCCCAATTTTATCTTCGAATTAAACTGTATCATCAAAGAGCTTTGTTTTTATTCATTATAATTAATACCATGAAGCATTCAGCAATAGCATATACCACCTGTATTAACTATATAACCATCTTTCAGAATTAATTCCTGCATAGGTAAATGAGTAATTCTCTAATTCCTACAATTTCTTCAACTCTAAGATTCTATGATACCAAAATTTTCAAGTATTACACAAAACTCTCAATATATATTGATAAGCTGATTCTTTTGCTGTTGCAAAAATTCAACCAAGTCATAGGAAAATGGGTCAGAGGAAAAAACAAATTAACGGAGACTCCAGCAAAAGTTTATTTAACAGACTTTCTCCCCTTATATGAAAAAGAGAGCTGTTCTCGCTTTTGAACCATATTCCCCTAAATATCCTCGCAATCTTCTTAGGCCTCTCACTCCTTCCATTTCTTTTCTAGCCACTCCATCTCATCCTTATTTTGAATTCAGATGAGTTAACAGAGTTTGATGGCCTAGCTCAGATTCTGGAACGGGACAGCTATTGAGAGATGATGGTGACATGCTTTTCTCTTCTTACACTGCTTCTCTTTAAAGAATTTACAGGACCTCGTCCTACATTAGCATCTGAAAAGAATAGTTTCATTTGGTGTCATATCCTTGCCACAATTTGTTGAGAATATTGGTAAGGGACAACGTATTTACAAGGATTTCTTTATTAAAAAGTGGGCAGATTGGCAAGTGACACTGTTGCTAAATAAATAAGTAAAAATAAAAAGTAAGAAGAGGAATAACATTCCATCTGTCATTCCGCAGTCTAGGGAAGAATATCAAGTCAAACTTTATGAAGTCTGAGACGACAGAAAAAGAAGACGTATTCCTGTCCAGGCCCTTTCCCAGGTAGAAGGTGATGGTTTCCAGAAGTCTACAGCTACGTTTCAATTACCTTTATGGAGTCTATAGGACCAAACTGTATTTGCTATATTTTCTTATTTTGTGTGTGGTTTTGACGTGCTGGCCACTGGGGCCTTGATAATTGGGGAAGGTTAGCTCTTCTCAGGAACCGCTAATTCTTAGAGATGGAGGGAGCATGCTTTTCATATGCAAACTACTCAAACTAGAGCCCATAATCCCTCAATCTCCTCTATAGGACTCTTACTCTCCAGCCCAATATTCCCCTGCTCTAGTCATCTTGGGGCCAGGTACCAGGCAACTCAGGATGGCCTCTATACCCCCAGAACCCACTGACACTATTCAAACTAGACAATTCTAAGCCGATTGCCCTACCTCGACCTTATCTCTTTCCTTGGAAAATGCAATAAAGGCTCTTGCCACATTTTCCTTCTGCTCCCTCTGTCTCCTGACTGACCCTCGTGCTTTCCTTTGTGGCTTACCTCCTGTTTCTAGGAACCTGCGAGTGTAAAAACTTCTTCATGGCAGTCGTTTCCGTGTCTTACTCTACCTGATTTAAACAAATACTGAGCACATTTTAAAACATCAATTAAACTGCTGGACCTGCTATGAGAGCAATTCAGGCAGAGGGAATGGTTCGTGCACACTCTCCGGGTAGGAATCAGCCTGGCACGTGCAGGGAAGAAGCAGCAGATCAGTCTGGCTGGAGATATCATATGAGGGGAGCGTAAGGGGCAAGAAGGCCAAAGGGGAAGGTGGGAGCTAGATCGTGCGTCACGCAGGGCCTTGAAGGCCAGGGCAAGGAGTTTGGATTTGATTCTAAATGCAAAAGGCGGTGACTAAAAGATATTAGGCGAGGAGTAATTCAACCTGGCATATTTTTTAAAAAATCACTCTGGGGTCTACATGGAGAAGGAATTACAATGATGCAAAAGCGGAAGCAGAAAAGCCAGTCTGGAGACTACTGCAGGAGCTGAGGCAAGAAATGACAGTGGCTTGGACCGTGCTGGCAGCTATGGATATGGAGCCCGGTGGCATCTAAACTTATCATAAAGAATGCGGGAAATCAAAGGCTAGTCTCATATGAGACAAGCTCAAGTCCCAGCAGAATAACAAGTGGGACTCAGAAATAGAAAGAACGCCAGGTCATTTCTTTCTTTGATAGAATGATGAGTCACTTTAACCAGGGGAAGAAGAGCTTCTGGTAAAAAATCATGAGTCAGGCATGTTTTTACATCTCAAGATAGGATTGGCTAATGCTCAGGTGGTCCACATCTTACAGGTTATCTAGTTCAATTCCCATGTTTCATGAGTAAGAAAAATGAAGTGAGTTCATCATGGTCAGGGTCTTGCTGGAATTAAACCTCTGTGGGTAGATTCTTTAATGCTCAAGAGGCTTTTTGCAAGGAAAAGACATACTCTTTGGGCTTTGCTTAATGCTCAATTTATTAATCTGCTATTCCCAGTGAAATGTTCGAATTCAGGAAGGATTTAAAAAAATTGGTTCAATATTCTTTTCTTTTTGTGCTTCTGTTTTTTAACCTCTTGGAGATAAGACTAGATAATATCCATCCAACTTATGTTCAAAATGTTTTGGAAAACAAAGATACTGATAAGCAGGCATTATGCAGAGTACCAGATTAAAACCTTTAGAGACTCAAAGTTCCAAAATGTTATAGAGTCCATACCCAATATGTAATTCTATATAAAAATAATACTACTCCATAATGTAAGTGGGAGACCAGCAAGATCCTGATAGTTTTCAGATGACTTTTTCTGTAGTTTAAAAATAACTACTTGTTAACTTTTAAGAAAATACTTTTGATGCCTGTTTTTCTGGTGTCCTAAGAATGTATTAAATCTGCGTTTGGATTATCCAAAAAACACAGTGGAGCGTCTGCTGTGCTAAGCACTGTGCTTTACACTGGATGAGGAAATGGGAGATGGCAAAGAATGCCTGGTGGGTTTCTCGATTACGTTTTCAGAAAAGGCTTCTCTGAGGAGGGACCTTTTACACTGAGGCCTAAATGATGAGGACAACCCAGCTACGTCAAGATCAATGGAATGAACAACTCAGGAAAAGGAAAGAAGAAACAGGATCTTGGACATCAAGTTGCTCCCCATGTAGTCGGAAACAGACATAAAAAGAGCTCATTTTGGCCAGGCGAGGTGGCTCACACCTTTAATCCTAGCACTTTAGGGAGGTGAGATGGGTACATTGCTTGAGGTCAGGAGTTCAAAACCAGCCTGACCAACATGGTGAAACCCCGTCTCTACTAAAAATACAAAAATTAGGCTGGGTGCGGTGGCTCATGTCTGTAATCCCAGCACTTTGGGAGGCCAAGGTGGGCAGATCACAAGGTCAGGAGATCGAGGCCATCATGGCTAATATGGTGAAACCCTGTCTCTACTAAAAATACAAAAAAGTAGCCAGGCGTGGTGGCACACACCTGTAGTCCCAGCTACTTGGGAGGCTGAGGCAGAAGAATCACTTGAACCCGGAAGGCAGAAGCTGCAGTGAGCTGAGATGGTGCCGCTGCACTCCAGCCTGGACAACAGAGCAAGACTCTGTCTCAAAAATAAATAAATAAAGAAAATACAAAAACTAGCCAGGGATGGTTGCAGGTGCCTGTAGTCCCAGCTTCTCAGGAGAGCAGGAGAATCACTTGAAGTTAGGGGGAGGCATTGCAATGAGGGAAGATCTTGCCACTACACTCTAGCCTGGGTGACAAAGAGAGACTGTCTCAAAAAACAAACAAACAAACAAACAAACAAAGCAGCTCATTTTAACACAGTGCAGTTCCTGCTGTAGTAGGCATGACAACAGGAACCCAGGAATCCAGTGGAAGGAGTGATTAATTAGAACTGAGAATTGAGAAAGGGCTGTGCTAAGCAGAATATACGAAATTACAGAGTAGCATTATAAAGATTTAAACTCTTGCTTCATCAGAGACATTAGTTAAAAAACAGATTACTGGGCTTCGCTCCACATTTATTCATTCAGAATCTCTGAGCTGGCTGCCTGGAAATCTACGTTTTTGATCAAGCAGCCTTCTGATATGAAGCCATTTTGTGATCCTCTGGTTTGTTTATGGAATAGGTTTTGAAGTTAGGTGACTCACTTTCGTCACCTGTGAAATGAAGCTAATAATACAATCTTCGTCATTGGCTAACTTTGAGGATTAAACGAGGAGATATTTATAAAATGTTATCTATTATGGCTATTATGTGAAAAGCATGGCTTTGATCATAGCCGAGTAAAGAAGTGAACAAGCTGTCTCTGAGCTCACTTAACATATCTCAGAATCTTACCTATAGGTGAAATGATAGTGGCAAGATCACAGCCATTGGGATAGGCTAGGGAGACCAGAAAAGCAACATTCAAGGTTGGGGAGGAAGCCAGTTTCCACTGGGGCGGGAGGCAGTGAACAGCTGTTGTGTCAAAGGTTTGCAGAAAACAGCTGGGTTTTCCTCTTCCTTATTTTTTTCTTTCTTCTTTTTTTTTTACATCCTCCTTTAATTAAAGTACAAATTATTTAAAGACTTCCTTCCCCACACCTAACCCTAGCCCTTGGCTAAATCAAAAGAGAGTTATCTCCTTAAGAAAGGGAACCCCCTAGGGAAGTGAGAAAGTTAGTTGGGCCAAGTTTGGCAGAGGAGAGTCAGGGCTAGGAGATAATGGATTGATTCAAACCCTTTCTGAAGTCCACCAAGCCTGAAAATTGCTTCCAGCATCTGACAAGCTCATCCCCTGGTCTGATGAGCCCTGAGGAAGGAGAAAGGCAGTGATATCCACCCCTTGCCCCCACCTCCTTTACTGTGAAATTGTCCATTTCATCTTAAACTACCCAGAAATCAACATGGGACAAATGGTTGACCAGGGTCAATGTTATTTGTGTACGTGCAAGAAACTGCCTACCTTCCAGTCTCCAATTACCTTCATATGTAAAGGAGATATTAGAAATGTCTTTTTGGACTGATTATTTGAAGCCTTACCTCCTTGCATAGTGCTGATAGAATAATGAATTAGGTTCCCAATATTGAGTGAGAAGAGTGAGTGTCAGCAGTCATTCACACACTGGATTCTGCCTTCCAGAAGCAGCCGGGGGCAAGAATAAGGGAAGGATCATGGGCTTTGAGGTTAGCCAGACCTACACCCAAGTTCCTGCTGGACTTGCTAGTAGCTGAGTCCTAGAGCACAATAAGTTCCCTCTTATTATTATTATTTTTTTGAGACAGAGTCTTGTTCTGTTGCCAGGCGTCAGGCTGGAGTGCAGTGGCGCGATCTCAGCTCACTGCAACCTCCACCTCCAGGGTTCAAGCGATTCTCCTGCCTCAGTCTCCCGAGTAGTTGGGATTACAGGCACACACCACCATGCCTAACTAATTTTTGTATTTTAATAGAGACGGGGTTTCACCGTGTTGGCCAGGATGGTCTCGATCTCTTGACCTCGTGATCTGCAGGTCTCAGCCTCCCAAAGTGCTGGGATTACAGGCGTGAGCCACCGTGCCTGGCCCTCCCTCTTAAGCATTGTTTATTTTTGTCTGATCTGGTAGCCTACAGTAAGTTGTCATTCCCTTGGCCTTAGGATTTATAGCCTGTGACCAGTTACAGGCTGGTCATCTCACCACTGAAGGCCTAGATAGTACTTTGTATAATGAAAGCAAGTAAGGTTTATTAACATGTGAAGCTTTTTAATTACAGTATTTCTCAGTTCAAAGCAAAGAAACCCATCCACTTATTTATTTTTGCATGACTGGTAGAGATATCTATAATATGTGCTACCATATTTTGTTTGTTTAGTAATTTTTTCTTTTTTTACTTTTTCTTTTTTATACTATTTTTTCCTTTTTTTAGAGGTGGGAGTCTCACTATGTTGCCCAGGCTGGTCTCGAACTCCTGGACTCAAGGAATCCTTCCACCTCAGCCTCCCAAAGTGCTGAGATTACAGGCATGAACCACCATGTCTAGCCCCATATGTTTCTTAATGATAAGAAAATGTAGGTTTTATTATTTAGTCAGTGTTTAATGGCTGGTTCTGAGAAACTATATACTTACATTTTGCAAGTTGATTCTGTTATACATGTACAGAAAAACTCCGGCACAAATCAACAATCACGTCTGAACAGGAAATCTCTGGACAAAGAGGAAAATACTACCTTGATAGACTGTGACTATCACTGAAATAATGCACAAGGGATTATGGCAATGTTAATAGTGGCACTGATTGGTGAAATGATTCTAGGGGGAAGTTTCAGTCAGAAGATTTTCTAAAGAACATGTTGTACTGGGCAGATGATCACTGGCTGCATGATTGCCGTTTCTGGGCAGGTGTGTAAAACACACCAACACACACACACACGCGCACACAGGTATGTTTGGGGGAATTATGACCATCAGGTTCCATAGTAACAAGGTAAGTTATAATAACCACCTTTCACTGAGTACCTACAATATGTCACAAACTGTGATAGGTACTTTTGTCTTTTCAATACACTATCTGTTATCTATTTTCTATTGGCGCTGAGGTAACACTTATTGGAAGCTTAGCCAATAGGTTCAGGTGATCGTACATTTTAGGGAATGCAAGGGAGTATCAGGGCAGTTGATTATTGCCTTTACGGGTCGAAAGCGGAAGCACAGGAATAGATTGCTGATGTGAAGAGCGAGATGACCAGAAGAGCAAGCGATCTAACCGTTAACATCAACTCAATTTGGGCATTTTATTTGATACTTTATTTATGCGACAAATATTTATTGAGCGTCCAGTTTGTGCCAGGCACTAAATACGTAAGCTAAGCTTTATGAGTCACACTTTTAGAAGAATGATTTCTTTTTCTTCCTGAAATAACACTTTAGCAGAGCACCAAATTGTTTCAGACTTAAGTTTCCTTTTCCATTCTGTCGACATCAACAGTGTTCTTAGAATAGTAACTCACTAACGTTTATTCTGTATGTGTGATTGCCAGGGATGTGGCAGTATGGGAGCTTCAAGCCATGTACATCTGGTCCATCTCTTAGTTCATGACATAGATGGGGAAGGATACAATTTATACTCAGGAGATGCAGCCATCCTAGCAGAGCTACAATTGAATGTTAAATGATATAAACTACGCCTAGCACAAGCACAGAAGCATCTCTTTGGTCTGAGGGATATTTGCAGGGACCTTGAATAGGCAGAGAGAGGGGGACATGTGGTCTAAGCCTCTGAGTTCGCAGAGGACAATGATGGGCATGGGGGAGAATATATATGCTGTTTGACTTGAGAGGATAACATATAGGCATCTGGTAGTCTTTTTCTTGACATCTGATACACAATCCCTTTTTTCTTTTCTCCATGAAATCTACCAGCTGCAAAGATTAGTTGCTCAAATGTCAAGGTCTATCCCTCTTGAGAGCTCCCACAATTTGCACTCACTGCGGCCTCGGCCTGCGTTGTCCTTAGCTTGCCCTTTCGCTGGTGAGTTATTTACTACTCATCTTTCAAGGGCCGGGTAGAATTTTATCTATTCTGAGACACCTTCTTCAAGCAGAATGAGTCTTTCCTTTGCTGTGCTCCCGTGACACAATGCTTACCTTCAATAAAGAATTATATTTTTTTGTGCCTTCAGTATAACAGGTTCATCACTGCATCCTCAGTTTCCTCAAGAATACTGGCATGAAAGAATATGCTTGTTGAGTGAATAAATCGGCTCATTCTAACGTTCATAAGGCAAAGTTCACCTCTCCTAATGACTGACTCATTTCCAGTTTGACAGTGTCTTTTATAGATTCGGAGTGAGTTGGGATACTTCTCTTTGTTCTAACACTGGAAAACCTTGGAGAAAAGTATTATTTTCTACATCAAGTACTTTATCTGAGACGTGGGCAGCTGAAAAAAAAAAATTGATGTCCGTTTTCTCTTTTTGCTCATGTTGTTTTAGCATTCTGTTTATATGCTAACACTACCATTTTTGACACTTGAAAATCATTTTTTTCAGCATCACTCTATACATGGTATGATTTAAGGACAGATAGGGGCCGGGCGCGGTGGCTCACGCCTGTAATCCCAGCACTTTGGGAGGCCGAGGCGGGTGGATCATGAGGTCAAGAGATCGAGACCATCCTGGTCAACATGGTGAAACCCCGTCTCTACTAAAAATACAAAAATTAGCCGGGCATGGTGGCATGTGCCTGTAGTCCCAGCTACTCGGGAGGCTGAGGCAGGAGAATTGCTTGAACCTGGGAGGCAGAGGTTGCGGTGAGCCGAGATCGCGCCATTGCACTCCAGCCTGGGTAACAAGAGCGAAACTCAGTCTCAAAAAACAAAACAACAACAACAAAAAAAAGGACAGATAGAGAGGCTGTGTTCTCATACCTATACATTTTTCTGATGTGTGTTAGTCCATTATTTTTTTTCATTTCACTAATTTTACTTGGTATATGTTAGTCCATTATTAATGACACATTCTTAGGTCAGGATTTCTCAGTCTTGCCATTATTGACGCTTCGGGCTAGATCTTGTTGTGAAAGACATTGTAAGTTTTTTAACAGCATTCTTGCCCTGTAGCTGCTAGACCCACTAGCTGCAAGTAGTGTCCTCCTTCCAGTTGTCACAACCAAAAATATCTCCAGACGTTGCTAAATATCCCCTGGAGGACGGAGTCATCTCCAGCCAAGAACTTCATTTTTAGAGAAGAGAGTTTCCTCCCTCTTAAACACACATGCACTTAATTTCATTCTTCTTCCTCTTTCTCTTCCCTTCTTCCTCTTTCTCTTCCCTTTCACCTCTTCCTTTTCCTCCACCTCCTTCTTTTCCATTACATTTCCCCCGAGATTGTTTCTTTTTCTGAGTACTGTATTTTTCTTCTCTTGAAAGCAGGAGAAAGAGAAATTCTAATTCTAGTTCTAGAATTAGAATCCCAAGAAGCACTTGTGGTATGTAAAATATACTATAAGTGTTTGTATTTCAACTAAAGATAATATTTCTATGGACACCCCGAAGGGCAAATGCCGTAATAGTTTCTTCATCCTCTAAACTTTTTGTCTTTTTTTTTTTTTTTCCTTTTTGTGGAGAACGGGGTCTCGCTATATCGCCCAGGCAGGTCTCGAACTCCTGGGCTCAAGCTATCCTCCCGCCTCTGCCTCCCTAAGAGCTGGGATTACAGGCGTGAGCCACAGCGCCCGGCCGATCCTCTAAACCTTTCTTAGGAAAACCAAGAGCTTACTATTCTCCCAGAAAATGTAACCCATGGAGCCATTATTAGTCACTGCAATTTAGCGTAAACAACCATCCCAGTTTGACAAAGACCAAAGGAGTTAGTTAGTTCCCCGCCTGTGAAAATGTCAGTGCTAACATTGGGGAAGTCCTAGGAAAACTGATACAAGTTGGTCCTCCTAAACTTAGTGTGTAACCCTTTTAGTCTCTAACCCATATGGTCCAGTCAAAATGCATACAGTCTCATCCATAGAAGCTGAGACCAAGTATCTGTTAGTAAGAAAAATGGAATTATGTTCTACTTTTTGTGCTTTTGAAAATGTATGAAAGTTGATTCTGGCCGGGCGCGGTGGCTCACGCCTGTAATCCCAGCACTTTGGGAGGCCGAGGCGGGTGGATCACGAGGTCAAGAGATCGAGACCATCCTGGTCAACATGGTGAAACCCCGTCTCTGCTAAAAATACAAAAATTAGCTGGGCGTGGTGGCACGTGCCTGTAGTCCCAGCTACTCGGGAGGCTGAGGCAGGAGAATTGCTTGAACTCAGGAGGCGGAGGTTGCGGTGAGCCGAGAACGCGCCATTGCACTCCAGCCTGGGTAACAAGAGCGAAACTCCGTCTCAAAAAAAAAAGAAAGTTGATTCTTTACCAAACCCCTAGCAACAACTATTTTAGCTTTTTCCCTCTTCCCCAATTGTCTTACTTCTGCATTATTCTAGCACCTTCCATTTGCCATAAATTCCCAAAATTCTCTAGGCTGCTTATTTTAAAGGTTAGCTTAACTTCTTTCCTTTCTCCTCCACTGCTAACATTCAACATGAATGTATGAAACTGACTTGGCAGGGACAGGAGAAAACACTTCTTGGGTCAACGGATAGACATTTTGAGGAGAAAAACCAAGTCATCGATTGCATCATCCTTGCAATTTTTCTTCTGGGAGAGAAGAAGAATGCCAGAATTTTAGACTATTACATATATGATGAGCTCCTTCCCAATAAGAATAGCTGGAAGCAAAAGCATGGAAATTAGAACAACGTAACAGTTGATTTGATGAGATGTGAGGATGGAAAATAAGATATCCACAGATAAGGTACTGCTTGGAGTAGCTGTGTTCCTGATACTTCGGCAAGGGACAGAGGTAAAGAGTAAGAGCACTAAAAAGGGAAGAGAGTTTTCCGTTTCGCAGCCCTGGATTAAGCCGATGTTACGGTTCTTTGGTAACGCCCTTATCTTCACCTCCTTTCCTCACTCAACACTGAGTCTTTTCAAACAGAGCTACCATGTAGCCAACTAAATTTGCTTTTTCTTCAGTGTTTTGAAGTCAGTACACCTCTCACCACAAAAATCTTTTCAAAATCTTTAGCAAAAGTTTTCTGAAACACAAGGCATAGACACTCTTAAACTTTGAAAGAAAAATATTAAACTCTAGTCGCTACTGTGAGATCAAAGATCCATGGACTTAAAAGAAGCTGTAACACTTCTTACATGTAGAAGCGATAGCACTTTAAAAAAAAGACTCAGAAGGGCTCCTGGGTTCTTTTACTCCGTGAAGTTCTGTGTACTGTTCCCCAGATAACCCTCATAACTCATATTTTGAATGTCATAAAATTAAAATTATTTTCTTAACTTACTAAACCCACTTCTTCCATTTGGGATGCATGATCAAAGAATCTCAGAGATAGAAAGGAACTCATTGCTGGGAGGGGCACCTATTTCTGTTTATGAGACCCTGCATTCTGCAGAATGACAGAAGATATTTTCATGCTTTAGGCATGGTGACTCAGCTCTTTCTTTCTCAGTAAATATAATTGTTAATCATCTTGCCCTGCCTTTCTCAGAGGCAGATGACTTTTTTTTTTTTTTGAGACGGAGTCTCTCACAGTCAGGGGCTGGAATGCAGTGTCGTGATCTCGTCTCACTGCAACCTCTGCTTCCCTGATTCAAGTCATTTCCCCTGCCTCAGCCTCCCAAGTAGCTGGGATTACAGGCACCCGCCACCAAGCCGGCTAATTTTTTCTATTTTTAGTAGAGACGGGGTTTCACTATGACTGGTCTTGAATGCCTGACCTCAGGTGATCCACCCACCTCGGCCTCCCAAAGTTCTGGGATTACAGGCGTGAGCCACTGCGCTAGTCGGGCACATGACAGTTTTAATTTCATTGAATTAAATTCAATTAGTAAGAATGTTTTGAACTCCTGAGTAGGTTGGATATGTTTTTGTGGGTTTCATCTTAACATTTATTATATAGATTATTCTGTTTTCTTCATAACGGTAATGTCTTCCAACATTTCTGTATTGAAGATATATTACCCCTTTGGGCTCTGTATTACTTCCAATTTAGTGACTAGTAACAATGCAAATGTAAAATCCTATGGTTCTAAAAGTCAGAAGTCTGCGCTGGCTGAAATCAGGGTCAGCAAGTCTGCACTGCTTCCGGAGGCTGCATTGTGGAATCTGTTCCTCACCTTGCCCAGTTTCTAAAGGCCACGTGCATTCCTTGGTTCACAGTCTTTTCTTCCATCTTCAAAGTCAGCAGCATAGCATCTTCAAATCTCTCTGACTCTTGACCTCCTACTTCCCTTTTCCGCCCTTAAAGAGCCTGTCTGCCTACTGTTTATTTTAAAGTCAGCTGATTAGCAACCTTAGTTTTATCTGCAAACGTAATTCTCCCTTGCCACATAACCGCATATTTGTAGGTTCTGGGAATTCAGACATGGACTTTTTTTTTTTTTTCTTTTTTTTGAGGCAGAGTCTTGCTCTGT
This sequence comes from Alouatta palliata, assembly GCA_004027835.1. Classification (NCBI taxonomy): domain Eukaryota; kingdom Metazoa; phylum Chordata; class Mammalia; order Primates; family Atelidae; genus Alouatta; species Alouatta palliata. The sequence goes on along the minus strand of PVKV010023248.1, from coordinate 13,576 downwards.
CGCCAGGAGCCAGGCTGGAGTGCAGTGGCGCGATCTCGGCTAACTGCAACCTCTGCCTCCTGGGTTCAAGCAATTCTCCTGCCTCAGCCTCCCGAGTAGCTGGGACTACAGGCACGCGCCACCACGCCCAGCTAATTTTTGTATTTTTAGTAGAGACAAGGTTTCACCATGTTGGCCAGGATGGTCTCCATCTCTTGACCTCGTGATCCACCCACCTTGGCCTCCCAAAGTGCTGGGATTACAGGTCTGAGCCACCGCACCCGGCCGACATGGACATTTTTGGAGAACATTGTTTATCTACCAGCTTTATGCAGGAGTGGTCCAACTAGACTCCCAATGTTGATGGAAGCTTTATATTACCAGAACTGGGCTTTATGTCACCAGAATCGAGCAGTCATGAAAGCAGAAACTCAAAGTCATTGAGTGTGGGAGGGGGTTTGAATGTGTCCTCAGGCAAATGCTGGCTTTGTTTTTTGGTTACCTCTTAGATTTCCCAATTTTACTTTGACTTTTTGGCTTTTATGGCTACCTCAGTTTGCTTGCCATGTCAGAGAAGCATTAAATATGTGTTATACTTCTTTTCTTAAAGCTTAAGTTATTTTTATTGATTGAAACATTTAAGAGAGCAATATCCCATTGTGCCAGAGATTTTATAATAGTTCTTAGAAAATACAAGTTCTGTCTTATCTAATATAATTTACCTCTATTCCCTGCAGTTGTAATATCAAAACTGAAACTCTTACCCAAGTCACTACTCCTTTTCCTTTTCTCAGTCTGCTTCAGATGAACAAAGTTATAGTGGAAGAAAAGGGCACTTGGGCTTCGTTTCTTTCCCTTCTGCTTCCTCTTGTATTTGCAGCTGTTACTTTGGACTCCTCCATTATCAAGTGTAATGAGAAGAGAGAGAGAGAAAAAGCTATTTTCTCTAGATTTTTGTCTACGTAAAAAATCTTGGCAGGGGCACGGTGTCTCATGCCCGTAAGGAGAATGGACCTCTTAAGTCCAAGGGTTTGAGATCAGCCTGGTCAGCAGTGAGGCTGGAGTGCAATGGCATAGTCTCTCCTCACTGCAACCTCTGCGTCCCAGGTTCAACTGATTCTTCTGCCTCAGCTTCCCAAGTAGCTGGGATTACAGGCACCCACCACCATGTCTGGCTAATTTCTGTATTTTTAGTAGAGAAGGGGTCTCACCATGTTGATCAGGCTGGTCTTGAATTCCTGACTTCAAGTGATCCACCCGCCTCAACCTCCCAAAGTGTTGGGATTACAGGCGTGAGCCACCACACCTGGCCAATAACATGAAATATTTTAAAGTAGTAGTTTTAAAATTGATTTTGTAGCCAGACCTGGTGGCTCATGCCTGTAATCCCAGCACTTTGGGAGGCTGAGGTGGGTAGATCATGAGGTCAAGAGTTCGAGACCAGCCGAGTCAACATGGTGAGCCCTTGTCTCTACTAAAAATACAAAAATTAGCCAGGTGTGGTGGCGGGTGCCTGTAATCCCAGCTACTCAGGAGGCTGAGGAAGAGAATCACTTGAACCCAGGAGGTGGAAGTTGCAGTGAGCTGAGGCCACGCCACTGCACTCCAGCCTGGGCAACAAAGCGAGACTCTGTCTCAAAAAATATATATTATTTTGTATATTAACCATCTATCATAATGATAATGTATATAGATATTTCAAATAATATTCTTGGTAATTGGTAGTGTGTCTGACAAGAGCTGTGACGGGAATAAAAGTGTCAACTCTGCAGTTTTCTAATTATTCCCTTAAACATGCATTATTAGTGTAAGGCCGGTTGCTTCCCCGGGAAGCTCGGACATGCCCATCCCTCCCTAAGCCTGGAAACTACGTCACCACTCCGTGCTTACCTGAGCTCCGTCACGTAGCTTCCCCAACACCCACTTCTGCACTCCCCACCCAAATCTGCACTCGGCACCTAGCCCGCCGAAAAACCCCGCTGAAATTTGAAAAACCCTGCTTCCCAATATCCAATCGATTGCCCCATGCTTTGTTTCCCAATATCCAATCAATCGCTTCTAATGCCTGCGCACCAAAAATCCCACCTACCTACCAGTAGTAGCTCGCCCCGACCAAGCTCTCTTTCCCAATACCCAATCAATTGCCCTATGCTTTGTCTCCCAATGTCCACCCAATGGCCTCTGACCCCTATAAAACCCCTTGCCCTGGGAAGTTGCGCAAGACTTCTCTGGCCCCCTTTCCCAGACCACAGAACCTCGCCCGGGAGCTTAATAAATTGGCATTCGATTTTCCTCGGCTGATTTCAGTTTCCTCATTTTAAACTCAGCGATATTCCTTACAATTAGCACATTCGATTCTTTGCTGGAATGTACTTTTTAGTCACCTGCCCATTTTGTGAGGACTAGTTAGGTTAAAATCAGAGCGGGAATACATAAATTCATTTAATCAGGCACATGTGATGTGCAATATATAGCAATACAATGAACAATGGCGCTGTTGTCAACCCACTGTCACTGTGTATCTTCTGCTTGTCCCTTAGGCTCTTTTTCACATTGTACGTGACAATCATAAGGGGAGGTGTCAATATGACTTCTTAAAATATTTTAAACTAAAACTACATATAAAGAGAATGCATATATCCTAACACAGCATATTCTACTTCCACTGAAATTTATTGTCGGGTGTACTCTCTAGAGATTGTTTGCACCAGCGCTTTAGATAATTTCTTCATCACCAAGGCTACCCACAACATTTTGGGTATAACTGCATCACTTTAACAAGTCATTTGTACATAATTTTTAAGGGGATAATGAGAGCTCTGGTCATTCTCTTTTTGGAAAGCAGAGAAGCCAGCACGTATTACCCAGTCTGCCCTATTTTCAGTTCTGGCTGAGGTAGAACGTAGATCTACTTTTAAGTCTGAATAGATAGACGAACACACAAATAGATAAATTAGATAATTCATAAGCAGAAATGTATCATTTTATTTGAAAATCTCAATTAACCTGATTTTTGTTTTGTTTGCCCTCAAGCTTTAGGAGAAAGAAATTAATCACAATAAAAGCTAATAGAAGTTATTCATGAAACTAAATTCCTGGTTATGTCTGGTGGTCAATACAGAATTTGACCCAATGCTTTCTAGGTCTTTAGCCCTTTACGAGTGATTTTAAATGTTCCTATTCATAATTCCTAAGGTACTACAAAAATATCACCTGTCCTTTATAAAAAATTTATATAGAGAGAGGTTATATACATGATATATGTGTATACGTATATATATGATAGTTAATTTTTTTTTTTTTTAAGACGGGGTTTCACCATGTTGGTCAGGCTGGTCTTGAACTCCCAACCTCAGGTGATCCGCCCGCCTTGGCATCCAAAGTGCTTGGATTACAGGCGTGAGCCACCACGCCTGGCTCCTTGATAGTTAATTTTATTTGTTAACTTGGTTGGGTCACACTGCTCAGCTATGTGATCAAAGATTATTCTGGATATTTCTGGGGGTGGGGGTATAAACAAAATTAGAATTTAAATTAGTGTACTTTGAGTACAGCAGCTTGCTCTCCATGATGTGAGTAGACCTCATCCAATTATCAATAGAACAAAACAATAGCTTCCCCAGAGAAGGGAGAATTTTCCAGCAGATGGCCTTCAGCAGCAAACTTCACCATTAACTCTCCCCTGGTCTCCAGCCTGCTGGCCCAACCTGCAGATTTTGGATTTGCCAACCTCCAAATTCCAGTGAGCCAATTCCTCTCTGTCTGTCTGTCTGTCTGGCTGTCTGTCTATCTACCTACATACACATACATGCACATACACATCATATTGCATCAGTTTACATAGAATTTATATGTAAATATACATAAGAAATTGGAAAGGAAGTAGATGAGTTTAAACAGGTTTACAGCAATAGATTGTCACAGAAAGGAATTTCTGGCCTAGTACAATATGCCATTCTTCAATTATGCTAAGTAAAGATTCTCCTGTGGTTGCTCAGAATTCACCAGTGCTTATGAAATTCTGGTCTGGGGACACTCATTTAGGTTTTGAGTCTGACTGCCTGGTAGAATCCTGGTTCTGCCATATTCTGGCACTGTGACCTTGGGTAAATGACTTCACCTCTCTCACTCCATTTTTCTCATCTACAAAATGAGGCCACTTATATCTACCCTATGCCTAGGACAGTTGTGAAGACTGAATGAGTTAATTATGAGATGTTTTGAACAGTATCTGGCACATAGTAAGCTAAGTACATGAAAGTCCTTTTATTCTCTTCTTTAATTCTGAGTTGGCTCATTTGGTTTTTGTGAAGAGGATACTTGTCTTTCTGCCACAGTTATTGCTTTTATTCTTGAGAGGAAAATCATCATAACCTCTTAGGTTGTGGCAAAATAGTTGTCCAGAAATATATGGAAAAATCGTTTTTATAGATACAATAATTCTGACTTCGTATTAAGTGGCAAAAGAGGAACATGACTCATGAGTCATATGAAAATTCTTTCAAAAAGGCAAATATTTCTCATTAACTGCTTTAAAGCTCTGGTATATTCTGTTTTTTCCCCCTATAGAATTTAGATCTCCTGAGAGCCAAGGAGTTTCTTGTTTTGTTTTAAGATGGAGTCTCATCTCTCAGGCTGGAGTGCAGTGGTGAGATCTTGGTTCACTGAAAACTCTGTCTCCCGGGTTCAAGTGATTCTCCTGCCTCAGCCTTCTGAGTAGCTGGGATTACAGAGTACAGGCCTGTGCCATGTTGGCCAGGCTGGTCTTGAACTTCTGACCTCAGGTGATCTGCCCACCTTGGCATCCCAAATTGCTGGGATTACAGGCAAAGCCATAGCACCTGGCCTCTAACATGGGTTTTTAGAGTATTTTTTTGAGAGAGTTTGGGCTAGTCCTTAAATGATCTGTGAGGTTTTGTCACCAAGTATGTCAGTCTATGTTTAATAAGGAAAACTATAAATTAATATGTTCATACAATTAACTTCAACCTAGACTTACTTCTCACTTCACGTAATGCCTAAAAGATTCTAGAAGAGGAAAGTCTACTTGACAGAAAACTGCAGTCTATTTTTTTTTCTTTTCTTATTTCATTTTAATTAATCTAAATCACATATTATACAATTGATTACTTAATAACCACTCTTGAATTGTTTTTTTACTGTTCCAGGGACTTAGCATTGTATCCCCAATTAAATTATCAGCTCTTTAAGAGTAGTGATAATGTTTTCATACTTCAAAACATTTGTTGACTTTGTGAAAGGAAAATATCTTGATTGATATCTCATGTCTCCCTAAATATAAAAAACCAAGCTGTGCCCAGACCACCTTGGGCACATGTTGTTAGGATTTCCTGAGGCTGTGTCATGGATGTGTCCTCAACCTTGGCAAAATAAACTTTCTAAATAAACTGAGATCTGTCTCGGATTTTCTGGGTTCACATTGTGGTAACCACAGGGGATTCTGAATGGAGATGCCCCTGACCTTTGACAAATCTCCTAGCAGTGACTGGTACTAGCATGAGCTAACTTTATGGCTCAAACCAATAGGACAATTTGCTGAGGTCTGAGAGCACTGTCTCCAGAGAATCCCTGATATCCCAAAATTTGGTTGAGATTTAAAGTTTATTTTGCTGTACAACTCCTCTTTTTCTTGGAGTTTTACTTGATTCCAACAAGTAAAACTTGAAGGCAAGTTTTCCTTTTTATTTTTTTTAAATTAAATAGCCAGGATGGTCTCGATCTCCTGACCTTGTGATCCACCAGCCTCGGCTTCCCAAAGCACTGGAATTATAGGCATGAGCCACTGCACGCAGCCCAAGTTTTCCTTCTTCCATGATGATGGAAGGCAGGTAACTCCTTTATGGAGTTTGAACTCACTTCCAACAGGGAAAATGAGTTTTTTTCCTGATTTTAGGTTGGTAGAGAGCAGTCTACAGCCTGAGACCCATCACTAGATAAGAAACTGGTTTGGGATTCTGTCTTGGAAATTCCTTTTAAATGACTAATCTTAACATTTAACAACCCGCTGGTGTTAATTTCTGCATACACTTAGAATGCTCAGAAATCGTATAATTTGTGCTATCATTGTTAGTTAAGCAGCGTATTGTCCTAGCTGAAATATGGTAATAAGATTTAAACAAAATTTTTTTATAAAGAGCTCAATGGTTAAAAGTCAGCTTAATTAAAAAGCTAATATCCAAGACGTGTGTGGGTATGTATGCATGTGTGCATGTTTGTATTTGAAAGGCCTTCATGGTTTTGGGTTTTATTTGTTTTTCTCTCCTGAGACGTTGTCTTTTTTTTTTTTTTTTTTTTTCGGAGTTGTTTTTTTTTTTTCTTAGTTTACTGAATTCTGTTTTTGCCTGATTTTTTTTTTTTTTTTACTAAAATAGTTATTGGAACAGAGGCTACTCCTGGGGCTTGTGTTTTCTGTTTTGTTTTGTTTTGTTTTGTTTTGTTTTGTTTGTTTAAAATGGAGTCTTGTTCTATCACCCAGACTGCAACCTCCACCTCCCTGGTTCAAGAGATTCTCCTGCCTCAGCCTCCTGAATAGCTGGGATTACAGGTGCACGCCACCACGCCCAGCTAATTTTTGTATTTTTAGTAAAGATGGGTTTCACCATGTTGGTCAGGCTGGTCTCCAACTCCTGACTTCCTGATCCACCTACCTCAGCTTCCCAAAGTGCTGGGATTACAGGCGTGAGCCACCACACCTGGCCCTACTCTTGGGTTTTTTAAGAAGAGTGTATAGATGCAATGAAAAATGATAAAGGGGATATCACCACTGATTCCACAGAAATACAAACTGACATCAGAGATTATCACAAACACCTATATGCACACAAACCAGAAATCTAGAAGAAATGGATAAATTCTTATACATTTACACCCTTCTAAGACTAAACTACATCCTGATCAAGTAGGCTTCATCCGGGGGATGCAAGGCTGGTTCAGCATATGCAAATCTATAAACATAATCCATCACAGAAACAGAACCAAAGACAAAAACCTCATGATTATCTCAATAGATGCAGAGAAGGCCTTTGACAAAATTTAACAGCCTTTATGCTAAAAACTCTCAATAAACTAGGTATTGATGGAACATATCTCAAAATAATAAAAGCCATGTATGACAAACCCACAGGCAGTATCATACTGAATGGGCAAAAATGGGAAAAATTCCCTTTGAAATCCAGCACAGACAAGAGTGCCCTCTCTCACCATTCCTATTCAACATAGTATTGGAAGTTCTAGCCAGAGCTATCAGGCAAGAAAAAGAAATAAAGGGTATTCAATTGGGAAAAGAGGAAGTCAAATTGTCTCTATTTGCAGATGACATGATTGTATATTTAGAAGACCCCATCGTCTCAGCCCAGAATCTCCTTAAACTGATGAGCAACTTCAGCAAAGTCTCAGGATACAAAATCAATGTGCAAAAATCAAAAGCATTCCTATACACCAATAATAGACAAACAGAGAGCCAATTCATGAGCAAACTCCCATTCACCACTGCTACAAAGATAATCAAATACCTAGGAATACAAACTAACAAGGGACGTGAGGGATGTCTTCAAGGAGAACTACAAACCATTGCTCAAGGAAATAAGAGAGGACACAAACAGATGGAAAAACATTCCATGTTCATGGTTAGGAAGAATCAATATCCTGAAAATGGCCATACTGCCCAAAGTAATGTATAGGTTCAATGCTATCTCCATCAAGCTACTATTGACTTTCTTCACAGAACTAGAAAAACCACCTTAAACTTCATATGGAACCAAAAAAGAGCCCACATAGCCAAGACAATACTAAGCAAAAACAACAAACCTGGAGGCATCGTGCTACCTGACTTCAAACTATACTATAAGGCTACAGTAATCAAAACAGCATGGTACTGGTACCAAAAAAGAGACACAGACTAGTGGAACAGAACAGAGGCCTCCAAAGTAACACCACACATCCGCAACCATCTGATCTTTGACAAACCTGACAAAAACAAGCAATGGGGAAGGATTCCCTTTTTAACAAATGGTGTTGAGAAAACTGGTTAGCCATGCACAGAAAGCAGAAACTGGGCCCCTTCCTTACACCTTATACAAAAATTAACTCCAGATGAATTAAAGATTTAAACATAAGACCTAAAACCATAAAAACCCTAGAAGAAAACCTAGGCAATACCATTCAGGACATAGGCATAGGCAAGGACTTTATGACTAAAACACCAAAAGCAATGGCAACAAAAGCAAAATAGATAAATGGGATCTAATTAAACTCCAGAGCTTCTGCACAGCAAAAGAAACTATCATTAGAGTGAACCAGCAACCAACAGAATGGGAAAAAATTTTTACAATCTACTCATCTGACAAAGGCCTAATATTGAGAATCTACAAAGAACTAAAACAAATTTACAAAAACAAAAAACCATCAGAAAGTGGGCAAAGGATATGAACAGATACTTTTCAAAAGAAGACATTTATGTGACCAAGAAACATATGAAAAAATGTTCATATCACTGGTCATTAGAGAAATGCAAATCAAAATCACATTGAGATACCATTTCACACCAGTTAGAATGGCAATCATTAAAAAATCTGGAGACAAAAGATGCTGGAGAGGATGTGGAGAAATAGGAACACTTTTACATGAGTGTAAATTAGTTCAACCATTGTAGAAGACAGTGTAGAGATTCCTCAAGGATCTAGAAATAGAAATACCATTTGACCCAGCAATCCCATTACTGGGTATATACCAAAAGGATTATAAATCATTCTGTTATAAAGACACATGCACACATATGTTCATTGCAGCACTGTTTACAATAGCAAAGAGTTGGAACCAACCCAAATGCCCATCAATGATAGACTGGATAAAGAAAATGTGGTGGCTGGGCATGGTGGCTCATGCCTGTAATCCCAGCACTTTGGGAGGCCAAGGCGGGTGGATCACGAGGTCAAGAGATCGAGACCATCCTGGCTAACATGGTGAAACCCCATCTCTACTAAAAATACAAAAAATTAGCCGGGCTTTTGGCATGCACCTGTAGTCCCAACTACTTGGGAAGCTGAGGCGGAAGAATCGCTGGAACCTGGGAGGCAGAGGTTGCAGTGAGCTGAGACTGTGCCACTGTGCTGCAGCCTGGCAACAGGAGCAAGACTCTATCTCAAAAAAAAAAAAAAAAGGAAGAAAAAGAAAAAGTGGTACATATACACCATGGAATACAATGCAGCCATAAAAAAGGATGAGTTCATGTCCTTTGTAGGGACGTGGATGAAGTTGGAAACAATCACTCTCAGCAAACTGACACAAGAACAGAAACCCAAACACTGCATGTTCTCACTTATAAGTGGGTATTGAACAATGAAAGGGAATGAGTGTATTGAGGAGGGATAACATTAGAAAAAATACCTAAATTAGGTGATGAGGGGATGGATGCCGCAAACCACCATGGCATGTATATAGCTATGTAACAATCCTGCATGATCTGCACCCCAGAACTTAAAGTATATAAAAAACAAAACAAAACATACAATTATAAAAGTATATATACCCTAGAACTTAAAGCATATAAAAAGCAAACAAAACATACAATTACCTCAAAATTAAAAGCCTGATTAGAGAAAAAAAAAAGAGTGTTGTTTAATTTTATGTTTAATTTGGCTACAAGAAAAATAAAAGTGTCTCTCTCTAGCATCAGCAGACTTTTTCTCTGTGTACTTTATGATGTAAATTTTGCTGTTTGATTTTCACTTGAGTTTTTTCCTTTAATGTGCAAATTTAAGGCTGTTTAGCTGACCACTGCCTAGGGTTGTGAAACAGGTTATCAAGAATCTGAAAATCTAAGATAGGACAAAAAAGGAGGGGTTATAAATCTATAAAATATACTTCCATCAGCATGTCTAATATGTTTTTATATGTATTCATGTGTTGTGTACAGAATATTTCACTACAAAAAATATATAAAAGAGCTCTGATTGGCTTTTAAAAAAAGAAATACATTATATACTAAAAAAGAAAAGCTTAGTCTAATGCTTTTTGAAGTCTACGTAACTTAAGTAAAATTTTTAATAAATAAACTAGCTTTAAAATTATTGGTAAAGTAATAGTAGAAATGTGTGAAGAATTGCCCAGCATACATTTCTGTTTGCATTTATTAATCAAGCAATTGTATACTTATCCCTGCCAAATACTATAAGGTGTCAACATTTGGTATGGGGGTTACAAAACTATAAACACAGCCCAAACAAGAATGATCTTTGCTTGTATAATTTTTAATAAATAAGAAATTGATACGGGTTTACTGAAAATAGCTGCATCTTGAATTTAGTAAGATTATCATAACTTCTAACCCTGTGGCTTTAGGCAGCCTGGTTCACAGACAGTAAGGAGGTTTGTTTTGGGAAAGGACTGTTATAGTATTTCTTTCAAAGCTAAACTATAAACTAAGTTCCTCCCAAAGTTAGTTCAGCCTGTGTCCAGGAATGAACTGGGACAGCTTGGAGGTTAAGAGCAATATGGAGTCAGGTAGGTCAAATCTTTATTCACTGTCTTAGTTATAATTTGCAATGGTGATTGTGTAACTTTAAAGAAGGACTATCACAGTTTTCATAAATTATCTAGGTAAACAATTAAAATAAAATAAAACAATTAGGTAAATGTAATGGGATAAATACTTGTAGACAAACTGGTCATAATTTAGAATGTAAAGTTAAATTAAATAATAGATATTTCATTACTTGTATATTTTCCAACAACTATATATTGTAGGAAAACATTCTTGCTAAATAAAAAGAAGTGTGCCCTTTTAAAAAGAAAAAAACGGTGAAAAAGTTTTGTCTAATTCAATGCTTATTTAAAGATTATATATAAAACAAGACAAAAGGAACTAGCGATGAAACAGATGTAAAGAAAGTTATAAAAATGAAGAGATTTTTAATGTTTTTAGGTGAAAAAGCTTAAAGAGAAATAGTTTTATGTAAAAAAGAATCTTGTACGGTAAATTTAGTTGTGATATAAAATAACTATTGTTTAAAAAGGAGGCATGTTCAGAACAACTCAGAAAGTCTGACCATTTCATGAGTAGTCAGTGTAAGTCACAATAAGAGGATTTGTGTATTAAAACAAAACAAAAATTTCATATTATTAAGTTTTGGTTTGCTTAGGAAAAAACAGATAAATTTTTTTAAGGTTATTACATTCATGTATTTTCCTGTATGTGCTTTTAAAGTCTTTGTAACATTGAGTTAGAGGGCTTTAACTCCTGAGTCTAAAAGGGACACCAAGTCCTGTTAAATCTTTTTTTTTAAGAGAATTAAATCGTTTATTGATTACACATGATAATGGATGATACACAAGCTTCATTCCCATCTATGATTTTATCTGGTACCATTATTCAATTTAGATATATTGCATAGGATGTGCCAACAATCATCTTTATAACCAATAATTCCATGATTTTGCTTGGGTAATCTTTTTAATCGTGAACTTCAGGTCACAGCAGTAACTATTAGTTCAACTACACCAAGGTTTCTGAAGACAATGGCTTCTCCACCCAAGCAGGTTGTATATAAATTCCAAATAGAACCTGGCATCACCCTGAAGGAATTCTAACTTCACACTGTTGGGGAAATTTACCAAGATGGCTTCAGAGTAGACTAACTTTACACAGCACATTTAAGAAAAAGACATTTATTCAACTTCACGATCAGACTATTACATTTAGCAATCAACAGCATGGGTGCAAAAAAAAAAAAAAAAGAAAAAAAATCTACATTAAAACCCTTTGTTGGAATGCCTTACACTGTCCACAGAACAGAAATTAAAATAACCTGTTATACAATTAGTCACAAATATAGTCCTCAAGTTTTTTGCCCATAGACACGAGTATTTGTCTAAATCATGTCTTCTTTGTAGCAGCTAGGCCCTGCCACCACTGTGCTTGGCTGAGTTCACAAATCTGTTGTGACCTGTAGCTTCCCTGTCACTTCTCTGGCTCTCCTCTCCTGCTAAGCTTTGTTTCCTAATTAAAATCTTCTGTCACTGCCATAGCTACTGTTGCTACTGGAACCACCATAGCCACCTTGGTTTCGTGGTTTGGCAAAGTATCGACCACCACCACCACAGGGGCCAGAGCTTCTGCCTCCAAAGTTTCCTCCCTTCGTCGGTCAAAAATTTGAAGACAGATTGTTGCAACTGCCAAAATCACTGTAGCTTCCACCACCTCCAAAATTGCCTCCACTACCACTGCCAAAGCCACCTCCGCCTCCGTTGTTATAGCTGTCATAGCTGCCACTACCGCCATAGCCACTGCCCTGGTTTCCGTAAACCTGTCCACCACTTCCATAGCCTCTGTTCCTCCAGAGTAACCAGGGCCGCCTCCTCCATAACCACCATCAAATCCATTATAGCCATCCCCACTGCCACCATATCCACCACCACCACGGCTGCCACCAAAGCCACCAGGACCACTGAAGTTTCCTCAATGGCCAAAGTTGTCATTCCCACCGAAACCACCTCCACGACCACGACCAAAGTTTCCAGAACCACTTCGACCTCTTTGGCTAGATGAAGCACTAGCCATCTCTTGCTCTGACAGGGCTTTCCTAACTTCACAGTTGTGGCCATTCACAGTATGGTATTTCTGAATGACGATCTTATCCACGGAGTCATGGTCGTCAAAAGTTACAAAGACAAAGCCCCTTTTCATGCCACTGCCTCTGTCAGTCGTGATTTCAGTCACTTCAATTTTTCCATACTGTTCAAAATAATCTCTTAGGTGATGTTCTTCAGTGTCTTCTTTAATGCCACCCATGAATATTTTTTTCACAGTGAAGTGGGCACCTGATCTTTGAGAATCTTCTCTTGAGACAGCTCTCTTTGGTTTCACAACACTTCCCTCCACTTTGTGTGGCCCTGCATTCATGGCTGCATCCCCCTCCTCCACAGTTGCATACATGAGAACCCAAAGCCCCTGGAGCGCTTGGTGTTTGGATCTCTCATTACCACACAGTCCGTGAGTGGTCCCTATTGCTCAGAATGGCTCCTTGGGCTCTCATTGGTTGTTTCAAAGCTCAACCCTTCAATGTAGAGCTTCCTCAGCTGTTCCGGCTCTTTAGGAGACTCTGACTTAGACATGATTGCAGGGAGAAGAGAGACTGTAATGATGCTTCTTCATCGGCATCCACAGGCAGAAAGGAGCAAACTGATGAACGTATCTTGTTCTGCTAAATCTTAAACTCTGACAACAGTTAAAGCTTCATCTTCAGGCCCCATACACGAATGTTCATTGCAGCACAGTTTACAATAGCAAAGACCTGGAACCAACCCAAATGCCCATCGATGATAGACTGGACAGGGAAAATGTGGCACATATACACCATGGAATATTATGCAGCCATCAAAAACGATGAGTTTGCATCCTTTGTAGGGACATGGATGAACCTGGAAACCATAATTCTCAGCAGACTGACACAAGAACAGAAAATCAAACACCGCATATTCTCACTCATAGGCGGGTGTTGAACAATGAGAACACGTGGACACAGGGAGGGGAGCATCTCACACTGGGGTCTGTCGGGGGAAAAAGGGGAGGGACAGCGGG
>PVKV010023247.1:9965-20128 GCA_004027835.1 Alouatta palliata | reverse complement strand
GTTGGAAATACAGCAAAAAAATAATTTTTCTATTTTTGTAGATCAAATGAATAGAATTGATGGTATATTAATAAATACATTAATTTGTGGTAAAATCAAACTTGTCAAAGATGCCAAGAAATTTTAATAGCAGAATTTCATTCAACAATTGATGCTAAGAAATCAGTTGTCAATATGCACACAAATAAAGCTGGAACCCCTAACTCAAACCACACAAAAGAAAATATTAAAAATTGGTAATTGATAGAGATATTGATTATAACTAATTATAAAGGTTAAAACTATCATATTCACCAGATAAAAATTAGAGTAAATTTTTATAATGTTGGGTTAGGCAAAAATATCTTAGATATTACACAAAAGCAAAATCAAGAATAAGAAAAACGTAGGCTAGGACCAATGGTTTATGCCTGTAATCCCAGCACTTGAAGAGGCTGAGGTGGGAGGATTACATGATCCCAAGAGTTCAAGACCAGCCTGGGCAACATAATGAGACCTCATGTCTATGAAATTTTTTTTTTAAAAACCTGGGCATTGGGGTGCAGGCCTGTAGTCCCAGCTTCTCAGGAGGCTGAAGTGAGCCACAGGAGACTGAAGCTTCAGTGAGCCACAATTGTGCTACTGCACTCCAGCCTGGGCGACAGAGAGAGACCCTGTCTCAAAACAAGAGAAAAAATAATGAATATTACCTCATCAAACAGAAAAACATTTGTTTTTTGAACAGAATCATAATGAATACAAAAAGACAAACTACTTAATGGCAAAACATATTTTAAGTTTTAAATATGATTTGAGTCTAGGAACAAATATATTAAGAGAGCTCTTATGAGTTAATAATAATACAATAATTTACCAATGCAACATGAATAAAGCATTTGAATAGACATTTTAAATAAAATATATGCAAATCCTAAGTGGTATGTAAAATGTTTCAATACTGTTACTCATTGGGAAATGCTACTAAAACCACAATGATATTATGATATTCCCCAGAATGGCAACACCAAATGCAGGTGTTCAGAAGCACCAAACTGGAATGTGTTTCCAGAAGGGTGGATATGCCTTATGCATTTTTATTTAACTTCGATTGGCTTAAACACAGTGTGATGCACATCATTTTGCATCATCAATGCTTTCTTGGTAAATGCATGAATACCCGAAAGGTCCTGGTTTGATTCTCCCAAAGTTGGGCTCTTTTTCCACACAGCCAGCCACCTGTCTGGTCAGAGTGAAATTGCTTGTGATTGTCACCGAACCTGACCCAGAGTTTTTCTTATACTGAGACCCCTGGCTCCATTGTAGAGAATTGCTCCTCTTGGCCAGGATCCCTGTTCAGAATGCTAATAAATGATTCTTGCATAGACTGATTATTCTGCCTAGACTAATTTAGAAATAAGCAACTAACCTAGAAAACATTTTTATTTTTATTCTTTGAACTTGGATTATAATAACAAAGTAAAATATTGTTAGACAACTGGAATTAGTTTCTGCTGACAAAAAAAAGTGTAGGCTTACAGAATGAATAAAAATGGTAAAAATGGAAAATGATTAGGAGTTATTTGCAGTTTCCAATATCTCTGTCTTTCCCAGGAGGCCCTGCTGGCTTGGGCCTTGTACAGCAAAACAGTGATTACACTACCCAGATGCTTTCTTGGCTCTAATTTCTAGCACTTTTAAATTTTATTTGTTTTCTCTGCTTCCTTTCTTCCTCTTTTCCTTTCTTTCATCTTAAACATTCTAAATTCTTGTTTCCTTTTTCTCCTTTTCTTTTGTTCTTTCCTTCTTCATTTTACGTGGATAGACAAATATAAGCAAGGGTAAAACCTATATGATGTTTTGTTCTAATTAAATGACACAATGCCAAAAATTAGAAAATAAAAAACAATTAAATTAAAATAACCTACAATCCCACCACTGAGAATTTACCTTCCTTAACTTCCAACTTTCTGGATCTTTGTGTGTGAGACTGGGCCAAAGATGGACATTTCAACTTTTGAAAGACATTTTTATTGCCATCCCAACTTGACAATGATACATTTAAAAAGATAAAACAGCTAGGGATGTGGTTTGCCTACCTTCTATGGTTAGGAATGTGCAGGAGGCCAGAGACAGGCCATAGAGACACTTTGTACTCTTCGTCTTGCACCTTACATGATCTTCGATGCAATTCCCAACACTCACACAGATACAAACACATACACATACATTTCTCAGTCAGGAGATTTAATATTGTTAACCTGTCAATACTACTCAGTGATGTACAAATTCAATGTCATCCTTATTAAAATTCCAATGTCACTTCTTTTTGCAGAGGTATTTTATGAAATCCTAAAATTATATGTAATCTCAAGGGACCATGAATGGCCAACACAGCTTCAGAAAAAAATGAAGTTAGAGGTACCACTCCTCGTGATGTCAAAACTGACTGCAAAGCTACAAAAATAAAACCACTGTGGTACTGGCATAAAGACAAACAAATGTTTGATGGAACAGAACAGAGAACCCAGAAATGAACTTTTATGAATATTATAGAAAAAATTTTTACTAGGTTATCATGACCAAACAGTGAAGAAAAGGTCAGACTCTCCAACCAAAGGTGTGAAAAAAATTCAACATTTAAATAGAAGATAATGAACTTTGACCTTTCCCTTTGATGACATGCAAAGAAAATATTTTACATAGACCAAGCACTTAAATGTAAGACATATACCCCTTAAACTCTTAGAAGAAAATATAGGGAAGAGCATAATGACATTACTTTTGGCAAATTTCTGGAATATTACATTAAAAGCAGAAGCAACAAGAGGAGAAAAAAAATGGTACTATATCAATCTTTTAAAACCTTCTGCACATGAAGGGAAACAGTGGAGTACAAATGCCCACCAGGAGATGGGGAAGAAACTTCAAGTAATCTATTTGACAGGAATTAAAATCCATTACATATAAATGACTTCTAAAATACAACAACCAATGGTGAATAATTTGATTTTTAACAAAATGAACCAAGGTCTCCAAAGATATTTCTTAAAAAAAAGCTATGAAAGTAGGGACATAGAAGAACCTGGAAACCATCATTCTCAGCAACCTGACACAAGAACAGAAAGTCAAACACCTCATGTTCTCATTCACAGGTGGGTGTTGAACAATGAGAACACATGGACACAGGAAGGGGAGCATCACACACTGGGGTCTGTAGGGGGGAAATAGGGGAGGGACAGCGGGGGGTGAGGAGTTGGGGAGAGATAGCATGTGGAGAAATGCCAGATATAGGTGAGGCAGAGGAAGGCAGCAAATCACACTGCCATGTGTGTACCTATGCAACAATATTGCATGTTCTTCACATGTACCCCAAAACCTAAAATGCAATAATAAAAAAAAAAGCTATGCAAATGACCTAGAGCCATTTGAAAGGATAATCAAAATTACTTTTTAAGAGAAATGCAAAGCAAAATCCCAGTGAGCTCTTACCTCACCCATTAGGATGACCAATATTCTGCATTCAATAAACAAGAATGAATGCAGAAAGAGGTGAGTTCAGTTCCAAACATTGACAAGTGTCCGTTTTGGCTGCCCAATATCTGATATTCCGCCACTAAAGTTGCTGCTGCCCAGAGTTAGACATGGATGATTAGTTTAAATAAGAGAATGATTCCTATTTGTATACAAAATCATGTGTCTAGTGGTATCTGGGAGAAAGGTTTTCAGAAAGGCATGAAAGACTTGAAACCTATTGCATAATCCATACTGGCTCTGTTGCTATCGTGGGTTGGATTGATTGCAAGAAGGGTGATTGAGGCAGAATTCAGTGGCACCACCTGGGATACATGGTCCAGAAGTTGAAATATTGGGAGTGATGAGTAGAGAACCTCATTTAGTATTGGGAATATTTAGCGAAAGTGAAAAAAGTTAGAGAGGTAGTAACAGTGGTGCTGGATGTGTTGCATTGTGTTGCGTCAAGAGCACCCCCACCCACAAAATTCTGGAATTTACAGTAGTACAGATGCACAGGGATGCCTGGCCAATGAGGATAACAGGGGAGAACAAGGGGTTTAAAACAATGGGAGTGGGCTTAAGAAAATCTTCAAAGGCTTCTTTAGCTTGGGTTAGAAATAGTATGTTAGCAGGGGGAAGGTTTTGTATAAAGAGGTACCCATGGTAAGTGAAGCTAAGTTGGGTTTGAGTAGTTGCCCATTCCTGTACTGCGGCCAAGGAGGCCATTTTTACCCTGAATAGAATTCATGCACAGCTAACAGGTTGAGGCATAGGAGGAACTGGCAAGCTTTAGTAGCTGTGGAGCTGCCTACGGAGTTCTAAAATGTTGTGGGCAGCTAGAGATTATAAGGATTATTTTAGCCATAAGCGTGAGTAATGATCACAGAGCATTAATGGGCATAGTTCTAAGGCAAGTAGATTAGGGCCAAACTGAGATGTTTGTTGATTACAAAGAAAGACTGTTAGCCCAAAGAGTATCAGAGATAGACAGAGACCACTATTCAAATCATGGCTTTGAGGTTTAAATTGAGGAGGGGCATAGCAAATTCTTCCTTGGAGGGGTGTTGGTATAAAGTAACAAAGGCATATTAGTAAATCTGCAGACTATTAGGACTTGAAATATAAACATAAAAATATTACTGACATTGCTGATGCATCAAAGCAATCAAAAGTAAAATCGCTAAATCATTCGGTTAAAAAATTCGTATCAGATAAAGCAAGCTCATATTGGAACTCCTAGAACTGCACAAGATAGGGTTAAACTAAAAATAAACAGTACGCTTTCAAAGAAGATTGACATTTGGACTGCCCTACTTTAAGGTAAAAGAAGGGAGAGCATTACTTATCTTCTCATTCAAAGACAAATTTTAAGCCCTCCAGTGGCTCACAAGAGTAGCTGAGTTATGGTTCCATCTTTGGTTCCCTAAAGTCCTTCCAGGGTTTTATTCAGAACTGATTTATCCAACCAGAGATGCCAGGAACTTTGATATGAGTAGAAAGTATGATAGTAAAAGGGTTCCTTTGTAAAGAGGTTAGTTGAGATCCAAAAGATCCATCTCTCCAGATTTTAACGAGGCCTGTGTGGTAGAAAGGTTGTTGGTTGTTACGCGGGTCACTTAGGCAGGCAAATTCCTGATGGCCTCTTGACATTGAGTCAGGGATTTTATGTGTTGGGTTATTTTGGTAACTCTTGGTGTAACATTGTTTGCATGTAGAAAGGATCTCCCATACAGGATATATATGTAATTTAGGGGCTGTTCTGATCTGCAAAAGTACCATGGGCAGAAGTTCTAGCCATGGTAGAGGGGTTTTCCTGGAATCATTTGCTCAGGGTGCTTTTAATAGTTCAAATCGTTCTTTTTACATCCCTGGAAGATTGTGGCCTTCAAGAGGACTATAAAAAGTATTTTATCCCTAGAAAGGCTTCTGCCAGTAATTGGGTAGCATGTAAAATAAAATATGGACCATTGTTACTTTGTGAAGATGGTGGAAGCCCAAACCAAAAGATAATGTGAGAAGGGCCTTGGCAACTACTTGAATCTTTCATTTTTTTGGGATGGAGTCTCGCTGTCACCCAGGCTGCAGTGCAATGGCACACTCTCAGCTCACAACAACCTCCGCCTCCCGGGTTCAAGCAATTCTCAAGTAGCTGGGATTACAGGTGCACAGCACCATGACTGGCTAATTTTTGTATTTTTAGTTAGAGATGGGGTTTCACCATGTTGCTCAGGCTGCTCCCGAACTCCTGACCTCATGATCTGTCCCCGTCAGCCTCCCAAAGTGCTGGGATTACAGACATGAGCCCTGCACCCAGCTGAATCTTTTCTATTCTACTATGAGACACTTCAACACTGCCAGTAAAGGTATCCTCAAAGATCAGAAGCCTTGACAGTCTAACAATTAAGTGAAGTCTATCTGCCAGTCTTCCTGCTAGGTAGGTTTCTTGTTGCTGAACAGGCTGAATTAATGCTGCTGAAGAAGATATAGAACCTTTCCGAATTTATATAATCTTTGACATTCTAGGGTATATTCACATTTGATAGCCCATTTCTTTTTTTTGTGAGCATATTGCAGGATGGGTAGGTTGTCCGGTAAATTTGGAATAAGGGCCACAAAAGGTTCCCAGAGAAGGTGGTGGCCCTAGCTGCTTGGTCAGCTCTTCTGTTTCTCCAGGTAATTTTAGCTTGGCCCTCCTGGTAGCCCCAGTGAACTACAGCTACTTTTGGTGGTAGGTGGACAGCCCAGGATAGGCTAAAAACCTATGACCCATATTAAATGGAAGGCTCCTTTGCTGTCAAAAATTCTTTTTTTCTTTTCAGATGGCTATATAAGCATGGAAAACTAAAAGGGCTTCTGCAGATTTTAAATCGGTATAAATAGTAACCATTTCCTAGTTCTAGGGCTCTTGTCAGGACTATAAGCTCTGACTGCTGAGCTGAGGTTTCTAAAGATAACTGAAAGTTTTATAAACAAATAGCAAAGTATTTTGGTGGAAAAAATAAGTGGTAGTATTTCAGCAAAGCTGAGAAACAGGCACAAAGGAAACTAAACTTGAGTGAAACGGCTCAAGAAATAAACTTGTATTAACAAAGGCAATACAATCATAGTATACTGCTTGTGTTTGTAATAAATAATAATTAATTACATTACAGCATTTGCTGACTACAGATTTAGTTTAAAATTATGCTATAAGTACTCTGAGTTGCTGGAGGGGTGAGGAAGGGCAGCTGAAAAAAGTTGTACCCAAGTACATAAAAAAAGTTGTTCCCAAGTTTATATGGTATAAATAGAGGAAGTATTTCTCCTTTATGTATCATATTTTATACATTTACACACACATATAACAAAAGAAGTATCAATTTCCATGTTTGTTGAAATTTTACTAAGAATGGGTGTTAATTATTTTGTTCGAGAAGAGTGTTTACTGCAATAGATAAGAGTGCTGTTGGACATGGGCGATCACGCCTATAATCCCAGCACTCTGAGAGGCTGAGGCAGGCAGATCACCTGAGGTCAGGAGTTCTAGACCAGCCTGGCCAACATGGTAACCCCATCTCTACTAAAAATACAAAAATTAGCTGTGTGTGGTGGCACATACCTGTAGTCCCAGCTACTCAGGAGGCTGGGGTGGGAGAATCACTTGAACCTGAAAGGTGGAGATTGCAGTCAGCCGAGATCACACCACTGCACTCCAGCCTGGGTGACAAGAATGAAACTCTGTCTTAAAAAGAAAAAGGAAAGAAAGAAAAGAAAAGAAAAGAAACAAAAAAAGAATGTTATTTCTGAAGTCCAAGTTGCTTGTGTTTTAATACTTGCTCTGATGTAAGCAAGTCATTTTTCTCTGTGGCTCTGTTTCCTTCTAAGTTAGGATAATAACAACACCTATGCTATTGAGCTACTGTAGGAATTAAATTTATTAACACACATACAGAGTTTTGGTTAGTGTTTGGAACAAATTAGCTATATTAATAAAAATTTTTACATGTTGAATTACATTAATATATGCTTTAACACAAATGTATCTTCATTATGAGTTTCTCAACAAATAAATCATTCTATATTTAAATTTTTAAAAATGTGGTATATACAATTAAATACTATTCAGCAATAAAAGGGAAAAAATCTTGTCATTTGAAACATGAATAAATTTTGAGGATATTATGCTAAGTGAAGTAAGGCAGACAGTAAAATGCTGATTACAAGATACTTGGCTATTAAGAAAAAAGGCATTTGGAGACATGTCTGTAAAATAATACATAATTACAGTTGGTTAGGAGTAGGTTCAGAAAATTTATTGCACAGCATGGTGACTACAGTCACCATGTACAGTATATGCTATACAATAAATATAGAATATAGACTATTCTGCATAAAAAAGTTAGTTTTGCTATGTTATGGAACATTTATGTAAAATTTTTCACCTATCACTAAGTCCCCAGAAAGTTTATTTCTAATACATATTTTCTTCTAAGAGATTTCAAAATTCAGATGAGTTTCTTCATATGATGCTTACACTATGCCACCCACTCATATTAATGCTTTACCTATTCTAGCTTATGTTTCATTTAATACACTTTGTTTAGAATCTCATAACATTTTTCTTTTACAGAGAAAAACAAAGCTGACTGACTTAATCCTCTGACATGTGAACAGTAAATTAATCTTCAGTTATCAAAATGTTGTACTGACATGCTATAAATACCCTCAAATACCCCAGTTAAACACAATAATTTACCACATTAAAAAAACCAAACTTTTCATGAGAACCTAGAAAATCCACGTGAAATTACATGGCATGAAGAGAACAGTGAAAAAACTGTAGCCATAACACAAATCAGAAGGGCTGTGAGGTACACAAAGCTGAGGATGAACACATAAAGACACCAAAATTTAAAGATAATTAGAATATAAAAACAGAAATCTTCTTTAAATTCAGAAAGAGTCATTTTTACAGTCTGGGAACAGATGTCCTCTTAACATGCAGAATTAATTCTTCACCATAGATATTTTCTATCTCTTACTTGGACATGCAAATAAACTCCAGAAAAATATTTCTGCCTAATTATGGAGCATGTATTACACATCCATCACTTTCTTATGTTTGTTCACTACAATTACATATCAAAACATCCTCGTGACTTATAAAGTGTATCCAGTACTTACTTGAACAAATTAGTAAAATCAATAAACTCAATTATGTTGAAAAAGTGAAAGGAACAATAACTAAACAGCTTATATAGGATTCCCCGATTAAAGCAAGAAAACAAAATGCTCTAAAATATTGCTTAATACACACATTGTGAACTTACATCTAAAATTTGTATACACTACCAAATTTTAAAAAATCATTGAGAGATCCAAGATGGCCGATTAGCAGCAGCTCAGGATTGTAGCTCCCACTGAAAGTGCAGAGAGTGAGTGGACGCCACATTTTCAGATGAATTTTTATTGCCCACGGACCAAGAGATTCTTGGCGCAGGAGCCCCACGGGTCACCAGCGCGACACCTTTTGGAGGGCACGGCCGTTTTGCAGGCGCCCCGGTGCGGCAGTTCTCAGTCCGGAGTATACGGGACTGAGTGCCCTTCTGGTTGGCGTTTGGAGCTCTGGGAAGGCAGTCTCCCATTCAGCTGATTGAAAAGCGGACTGAAGTTGGGAACCAGACCAGGACATTCCCGGGCAGAAAAGCGCCACGAATCTCAACGCCGCTGTTTCAGCCAGAATAGAGGGTCGCCGCAGGGGAAGGCTGGTCCCCCCTCCCCGCACAAAAAAAAAGAAAAACAGCAGTTGGAACTGCTGAGGATTGAGTTTCACAGCAAGTACAGCTGAACCCGGGAAGGTCCAGCTCTGTGGGGGAGGGGCGTCCGCCGAAGGAAAATTAAGAAACAGAAAAAACTTTACCACCACCAAGCTGGACATCCACTCAGAGACTTAATCTGAAAGTCAGCAATTACACAGACGACAGGTGGATAAATCCACAAAGATGAGAAGAAACCAGCGCAGAAAGGCTGAAAACACCCAAAATTAGAATGCCTTTCCTCCTACAGAGGATTGCAGTGCCTCATCACCAATTTAACAAGGCCTGATTGAGAATAAATGTGAGGAATCAATAGAATCAGGCTTCAGAAGGTGTATAATGACAAACTTCTGTGAGCTAAAAGAACATGTTCTAGCCCAATGCAAGGAAACTAAGAACCTTGAAAAAAGGTTCGACGAAATGTTAAAGAGAATGGACAATTTAGAAAGGAATATAAGTGAATTAATGGAGCTGAAAAACACAATACGAGAACTTCGCGAAGTATGCACAAGTTTTCACAGTCGAATTGATCAAGCAGAAGAAAGGATTTCAGAGGTCGAAGACCAACTTAACGAAATAAAACGAGAAGACAAGATTAGAGAAAAAAGGGTAAAAAGGAATGAGCAAAGTCTCCAAGAAATATGGGACTATGTGAAAAGACCTAATCTACGTTTGATAGGTGTACCTGAATGTGATGAAGAGAATGAATCCAAGCTGGAAAATATTTTTCAGGATATTATCCAGGAAAACTTTCCTAACCTAGCAAGGCAAGACAATACCCAACTCCAGGTAATACAGAGAACACCACAAAGATATTCCTCAAAAAGAGCAACCCCAAGGCACATAATCATTAGATTCATCAGGGTTGAAACAAAG
>PVKV010023246.1:13271-33847 GCA_004027835.1 Alouatta palliata | reverse complement strand
ATAAGAAATTTGGAAGCAGTGGTCAACCTCGATGAGGCTGATTCCATAAGTTAAGAAATGAGAATGGACAGAATTTGGAGGACACCCATCCCTATCTTCACTTCCCTGGGATCAGTGGGTCTCTACTCCTTGGAAAGATGTTGAGTAAGGAAGTGCAGCGGCCTCCTCTGGATGACAGATCCCCACACACACATACCTGTCAGAGATTCCGTGCTCCTCCTGCTGTATTTCAATATAGCTGCTTCCTCTCCTCTTGTCTAGCAACTTTTCATCCACCTCCATTATCCGGTATACATGAGCTCAGTTTCCAAGGAACTCTAAGGACCTTAAATAAGCATTTGGAGCCATAAGCGTCATGGACCAAGTAGAAATTGGCACATAATGTAGTGCTTTGTGTATCTTTACGAGTACCTTAATGACAGTGTGTTAAATGTTTTGTAAATTCCTCTGTGTTCCCTTGCTTAAAATGTGTGTTTTCTTAGTAAAGGGTTTCTTATAATAAGTCTCTGTTACAAAATGATGGCCATATAAAAGAGAGAAGAGAGAAAAAAAATAACAAACACAGATTCAGCAAAATCTCACCCCTTTATTGCCCTGAACTTTTCAATAGCAAGAACTGAGCTTGCTGGGCTGAAAATTGTTTTAATGTACCTTCATAAAAGGATCTTTGACTTGGTAAGTGTGTGCGATGCATACTTTTCATGTTACACCACAAGTGCCACTTAGCAACTCCGCTAGACAGGGCAGTGTTTCAGCATGGGGTGGGGTGCCCCCTGACAGGCTTTTAAAAGGCATGGATGCCAATGCACATTCCAACACTATCCACAGAAAGGAGACTGGAGCAGTGCTCTTCCCTGCGTTGGGCAAGGAGACTCTCCCTCCCTGCCTACCCTCTTGCCTGCCCTGTTTTGTGGGAGAATTATAAGTAAATACTAGAGAGGCAGTGGAGAAGAGAGGGTGTTTTAATTCCTCCCCAGAGTTTCCTTTGGTTGAGGTATGTTGCATCCTTTAAGCAAGTTGTGCAAAATGGCTGCAGGGTGGATTGGCTGTCCCTTTTCAAGCTCTCTGTCCAGCTGGGTTTATCTGTAAATACCAAATCTCTCCTCCTCAGTGTTTTAAGACTGGCTGGAAAGACTCTTCTTCCTGTAGTCTGGGTCAGTGTGAGAGATCTAAAAAATCATTTTCCCTTAAAATGACTGTATTTCAATAAAAGGATTGGGCAGGGGCTGGTATGAGAGAAAACTGGTCCTTCAAAATACAAAACTGTCGTACCTAAAGCAGTTTACAAAATGTGTGTTTAATTATCCGGTGGGGTGTGTGTAGGTGTGTGATGAGCAAGGCAACCAATGTGGCTATTTGGGGTGCAAAGATGTGGGAACAGGTAAGTAATTTTCACACTGGACTTTGATCCTAGGGATCTGGGTTCTAGTCATCGCTCTGAGCTGTGTGACCTTGGGTACGTCTCATCTCCTGGGCTTTTGTTTCCCTGGGTGAACAATATGAGGATGAGTCACAGCTAACATTTGTTCCATGATATTTACCCAGCGCTATACAAGTGTTAATTTCAGTCCTCCTGGTAACCACTGAGGTGGGTAGTCTTATGTGCCCATTTTACAGATGAGGAAACTGAAGCCCAGAGAAGTTAAATACTTGTCCCAGAACACACAGCTGGTAAGTGGCAGCCCTGGCATTGGAATCTAGTTCAGTTTGACATCCCAATCCGTGCTCTTGACTACTCTATACTGTTTCCTCAAGTCCAGGTCTGAAATCCCATTTTCTGTGTGACTGTGTGTTTGGGACAGGGGCAACTAATTCTCGACTACTCTAGATGCTGCATAGAACCTAGAGAGGATTTTTCAAAGTGAATGAATCCCAAAAGCTGGATTGCGGAGCAAACGAATGCAGTCACTTCAGCCAGGGCTTGCAAGGGGGAGAAAGAGAAAAAGACTGGGGAATGGAAAGTTTCCCAACCCAAGCCTTCCCCAAGGGGTTGCCATTCTCTGTTCTACAGTTTAGGGCTTGCATGTGCTTTTTCTGGAGTGAGTGGAAAAATACATAAATTACAAGGAATTTAACAGACAGAAAGGCGCACAGAGGAATTTAAAGGGTGGGCTGGGGGCGAGGCGGTGGGCGGGAGGCGAGCGGGCGCGGGGGTAGGGGGAACACTGTTTTCCGAGCTAAGCCGCCGCAGATAAAAAGGCGTAAAGGGAGAGAAGTTGGCGCTCAACGAGAGCCAGGAGCAGCGTCCCGGCTCCGCCCCTGCTCGTTTTAAAAGCACTTCTTGTATTGTTTTTAAGGTGAGAAATGGGAAAGAAAGCGCCGGCTTGTGCGCTCGCTGCCTGCCTCTCTGGCTGTCTGCTTTTGCAGGGCTGCTGGGAGTTTTTAAGCTCTGTGAGAATCCTGGGAGTTGGTGATGTCAGACTAGTTGGGTCATTTGAAGGTTAGCAGCCCGGGTAGGGTTCACCGAAAGTTCACTCGCATATATTAGGCAATTCAATCTTTCATTCTGTGTGACAGAAGTAGTAGGAAGTGAGCTGTTCAGAGGCAGGAGGGTCTATTCTTTGCCAAAGGGGGGACCAGAATTCCCCCATGCGAGCTGTTTGAGGACTGGGATGCCGAGAACGCAAGCGATCCAGGCAAGGTTTGTCTGGGCACCGTCGGGGTAGGATCCGGATCGCATTCGGAAGGCTTTTTGCAAGCTTTTGCTTGGAAGGAGAACTTGGGATCTTTCTGGGAACCCCCCGCCCCGGCTGGATTGGCCGAGCAAGCCTGGAAAATGGTAAATGATCATTTGGATCAATTACAGGCTTTTAGCTGGCTTGTCTGTCATAATTCATGATTCGGGGCTGGGAAAAAGACCAACAGCCTACGTGCCAAAAAGGGGGCAGAGTTTGATGGAGTTGGGTGGACTTTTCTATGCCATTTGCCTCCACACCTAGAGGATAAGCACTTTTGCAGACATTCGGTGCAGGGGAGATCATGTTTGACTGTATGGATGTTCTGTCAGTGAGTCCTGGGCAAATCCTGGATTTCTACACTGCGAGTCCGTCTTCCTGCATGCTCCAGGAGAAAGCTCTCAAAGCATGCTTCAGTGGATTGACCCAAACCGAATGGCAGCATCGGCACACTACTCAATGTAGGTTTATTTTTTTCCCTTCTTCTACCAAGAAAAAAAAAATTAACTGTCTCTCTTGCATGCAATGAAGACATTGGAAATAAACTGCATTGGTAGCAAGACAAAGGATTTAATGATTTAATGCTGAAGGGGTGTGATATGCTGGCATGCATATTGATTCCCTCTGCTGAAAATTTCCTGTTAGATGTTTTCTTCCCAAATAACCCCTCCCGCCCTCGTGCTCCTCTCCTTACCAACCTTATGGTCTCTTGAAAACAGTTTTTAAAATATGCATAAAAGTGTGGGGGGTGGGGAGTAGAGGGGTGACCACAAGACTTTAAAACATTCTTCAAGTAGGGCACTTGGACACATTTTGCCGCTTTTACTAAAAATATATGCAGGGTGGAATTTAACTTTGCTATTCTTTGGATTAGCTACTAGTTGTATAGATCCCCCCTCCCCACCCCTTGTGTATTCCAACAGTCCAAAGTAATTAAAATATGACATTTTCCTTGAAAGGAATTTAGTTTAATTAAGGTGGCTGCTGCTCCCGAAGTTCATAAACCACCACTTCAAGCTGCCGCTTCCAATGTTTTCCTTGCTAAGGAAAGGCAATATTTCTTAGCATTGACCCTGCTGCCACCTTTCCGAGTCACTTTGTTGGTCTAAGAAGTTGCTGTTTTGCTAGAAAACTCCTGGCAATGAACACCCCTTGGGCTGAGCCATTCATTATTTCCATATCTTGCAATTCAGCCTGGAACACGGACATCAGTTAAAGGAAAGGAAATATAAGTGGGGTAGCCCAGTTTTTAAAAAAAAATATTGACTATTTTGTTATCCGATGCTGACACAGTGCCGGAGTACGCATCTGGTCAACAGTAGCCTGGCTGCAAGCTTGAGAAATGGCCAGGAGTCCCAGAAAATCCCACCTTCGGGTGGCTGTAGTGGGAGCCTGCAGGATGCTTTGCCGCCCTGACAGTGATTTAGATAAATGGCTCAGCTATCTATCAAAATGTTTTTAGTACTTTATTTGACAATTCATTGGAGCATTAGCCTGAAAATGACATTTTAAATCTTTGTTTTCAAAGAGGTCAAAGTTTAACTGGAAGAAATTGAGTTTTCCTAATAACATGGTGGCTTATCTAAAGAGAGAAGAAAAAGGAGAGAGGGGACAGACTTAAATGACAGACTTAAATTGCCCTCTCTGAAACTTTTTCTTAAGGATAAAGACTTGGTTCTTGGGCCAGGAAATCAACAGGTTTGTAGCTGAAAATCAATAACCATTTGATGCCAATGGCCTGTCTGACTTAACATTTTGTAGAGCCGTAAGCAAGGCAAAAAGAATATCGTTTTCAGAAGGCGACTTAATCTTCAGCTGCTCCCCAAACGCCTTTTCTTTTTGGTGCCTGTAATCTTTCTGGAGAACTCAAAGAAACTTGAGTGTTACAAAATAATTTTCTAATCCAAGAAGAGACCTTTCAGACCAGTCCTCTTTGTAGCAATTAAAACAGTATGAACAATTTCTGTTGGAATCCCAGGGAACTGGGGCTCTCTGAAACTTTTTTTTTTTTTTTGTTAGAGAAAATTGAAACACATTTTTTAACAGAAGGGGAAAAAAATGCTCAGGATCCTTGCCAAAAGTTATTAGACCTAATAGAGTTTTTACATGTAGACAGTCTTCCTTTTGTAATTAACCCTCCAAACATGCCTATTCTATTAAGTTGTAAGAGTAGGGGGAAAAGCTTTGTTTGTTCTTGGATAAGTTAAACAAGGGATTTGCTTTATCTAGGGAGAGCTAGCAGTGAATGTGTCATTCCCCTAAAACTAGCCGATAAGCCAGAAGTGTTGATAACAGCAAAGTTTAGCTAATCAAAGAAACTTGCATTAGACAAAGTAAATAAAGGCATTTGACAAAGAGATTTCAGAAATTCCAGTGTCTTATTTTTGTAAGCAGGGCAATTAGTTCTTATTGTGGCCAATTTCACAAGAGTTTGAATCCCACACCCCCAACTTTAGGTTAAATGAATAAAATGTAAATATTGCTTGTGTCCTTGCAGAGTTGATTTACCCTCCATAAACCACTTTATGATGGTCAGTTCTAGCGATTAAGGTGTTTTTTTTTGTTTTTTTTTTTTTTAGCATAAATAAAACTAAAATTTTTTGTTAAAAAAAGATTCTAACAAATGTCTTTGCCATGCAGCGTTTGGTTCAGGGTGGTATAGCTAGTTAGGGTTTTTGAAATAAAAGCATACTAGGGTTACGTTTGTGTAAGTAAGGACATAAAAACCACAACCTTTTCCATTTTACTTAATGGCTATTTTGACGAGAAGCAGATCTGTTTGTACTTTTAACACAGAGGAAACAGTGGGCAAAGAGAAAAAGTATTAAATTCTAACCCAAACTATTTTCTGCTTTGAGATTTTTTTTTTTTATGGTGTGTGTGTATGCATAGTAAATAAAGTAAGACCTTTGAACGTGGAGCACACCACCAGAAGCTTACTTTGAAAGGTGTTAAAATATTCCCTTTATTTTCTTCTTAATTTTAAAGGCAGAAAAATGATACGCCAGCCAGCTGCCGTTTGTAGTTGTGCCTGTGAATTGCTTGTTATAAGCATTCAAAGTCAGGATTAGGGGACTACTAAGGGAATGTGGTGTAAGTATTACGATTGACGACTGCCCCTGGAAGGTATAGGAGTCACTAAATTTCTGTTCAGATGCCTCCTGGATTATCTTGGTTTTAGGCTGCTCCAGATGTTTTCAACATTAATTGCTCAGTGGGCATAGGACAGATCTTCATATTTTGTGGTCTAAATATAGTTGCTTTGGTGAAATCACGAGTGTGACAACTTCTTGGCCCTTTACTCTGTCTTTTCTCCCTATTCAACACATCAAAAGGGAAAAGAAAAAAATATTTCTTTTTGAAATAGGATTTTTCCCATTAATGAGAAGAAATTATTGTTAAAACAAACAGTAGTGATGTTTGATTAGGGAATGAGAAAAGCCCTCTTTTCAAAGCCCTGGGACCCAAATTTTAAGTATTAAACAGTATCTAAATCCTCTCCTAGTGAGATATAAATTGGGGTCAAAGTGGCAAAATCAAAGATACCCTCTGAAAGAAAGACTAAATAAAGACTGACAGCAACCGTATGAATTGAATGGGGTTTTGAATAAATATTTCAGTGAAAAGGCCCAATTGTTTTTCTAAAGTAGGACATAATTTGCTGCTTCTCAGACACATGACGGTGGTAACTAATACCATCAGAAAGAAGAGAAAAAGAGGGACTTTTCCTTAAATCGCAGAGAGTGCAGGACAGGGTTGATTGAAAACAAGTGAAAGATTCACAAAGTTTTCCTTCCTTGTAGAAAAAAAGAAATCACATTGTGAATATGCAGATAAATTGGTACATTTGACAGGGGCGTCAGTACTGACATGCAACTTAGGAAAGAAAAAGCATAAGTTTAAATTTTATTGCCAGAAAAAGATGGATTCAAAAAACGAAACAGTAGGAGAGGTAGACATCTGTTTGCCTAAACTTAAGCTATGGAATTGATTTGGAAGCTCTAGTTAGAATTTGATTTGCCAGCCAATAATGTAAAGCCCTTGCGTTGAATCAGGTCTTTTTTCCTTAATAAATAAATGACCAGAATGGCTATTTCTGATAGGCTAGTTGACCTGAATCAGAAGTTTCCTTCTCATTTCTTGAAGCCTTATGCTGATGTATACAACCGGACAGTATTGTCATGCACTTTTCTGTAAAGAATAATAATAAAAGAAAGTTCTTCTGGATATCAGATGTTTATAATTTACCTTCAACATATGGTAAGCCCTGAGGTGGGTGAAAAAGAAAATCTGTTTTCTCCTTTACACATTTCACAAATATCATTGAACTCTATCTAAGAAGGGAAATACATGATAAAAAACAAAGATTATAAATTCTGCTCTCAAGGAATTTATAATTTTTCAATCAATCATTTAGAAAAAGCTGAGAATTTTTAAATTAGAAAGTTACTCTTTGGGAGGAAGATGGAGGTGTAAAAACCAAGATGCAAAATGTAAAACTCTTTTCAAGTTGCACAGGACTTTAACAACAAATGCAATGTTCATTTTAGAACATCTTAGAATCTTCTGTAGAGTTTGAGTTATGTGTAAGTGCCATAAATTTATCCTTAAATGACATTTTTATACTTTAAATGTTCTACTATAAATTCAGTTAACTATTAATTAAATAGATTATTTCGGAAATGGGAGTTTTCGATGAAGGTTAATCAGAAAAATCTTGGCTGAAAACCTTTCCAAAGATATTAATGTAGATGGAATCTTGCCTTTCAAATTACAGAGTAGTTATGGCAATCATATATCTCTGATATTCTAGAATAACCCACTTTCAAATATACTGCCACATTTCCCACATAAATCATTGAAATATGCCAGATATTTAATATTACAACATCTCCTAGGCTGCTCCTTGAACCCAGGAGTGACACAGAAAGTCTTTGTTTGGATTCTTATAGTCAATATAACTAGAGCTCTCACAGCTTAATTTTTTCATTATGTCTGAAGATCGCCTTTTGTTTCTGGATCATTCTTATGAACATGAATTCCTTTTCTAGCAAACTGTAGATCTGTGAATAGAAGGCATCCCCTGCAAAATGGACTGGACTGTGGTTCTCACTCTAGCACCTGTGTGTGCGTGGATGGGGTGGGGAGCGGGGAGTAAAATTAAATTGTTATGAACAAATCTGTATCAGCCCTTGCCAGCTGCTTCTTCAAAATTTGGAGCTGGGGTGATGGAGGGAGAAGAGTTAACTCAGGTTTCACATTGATCAGTCTCCTGCTTGTAAGTGGCTTGGCCTAAGTACCTCTTGTTAAATAGGAGATGAGATAAGCTGCCCCATCTGTAAGATCTAATAACACAACCTCATCAGCCAATATTTTGCCCTGCATTCTCCTCTTTTCATTGGCATGTTCCTTACCCCATCATTGAAAAGCATGATTTCTGTCCCATCCCGCTCCCCAAACCCCTTTAAGTGAATGAAAATTAAAGTTGCAAAAGTTCTCTCTACCTAGGAAGCAGGAGAGCCTGTCTGCTGGCATTTTGTCTTGAGCTTTCAGAGCTTCTTAGATGGGAATTCAAACAGGCAATGGAACTGCTGACTTGCTTTTTCTCTGCCCTTGCAGGGTGGGGTAGCTACAAGGGGGCCGTTTAGTGAGATAAGACTGCCCCCCGCGCGACAAGGCGAGGATAACAGGAACTGACGTCAGCAAGGCGACCCCACCTGGCCAAGCGTTTCCTCTAGTCGGGGCTCAGGGATTCCAGGAGTCTCTGGGCTCCCCCGGCCGCTGAAGAACTGAACCAGCTCAGCGGAGGGAGACAGAAGAAAGCTGATTTCTACAGGGTTGCTAGTGGGTGTTGATGTCTCTGATTTCCAAAAGCAGATGTCCTTAAAGGGAACAAAGAAAAACCGCGGGGAAGAAAGTGGTTTAATAAAAGTGGATTCTGAGATTATAATTGCAATTTGACATTGTCGTAGAATAGGTATTCGTTTCCCAGCTGTCAGCGATTTCCCACTGATGTCTCATTTAGACAGTCTATCCAGTGATCACCAAATATCCACTCAGAATCATTGCCAACTCTCCATATAGAACAAAATGTGAGGGAATTCACATTGTCAGAGTTAGTCCCTGGTAAGCCTATTTACTTATTTATTTATTTATTTTTTTGATGCAGAGTCTCACTCTGTCGCCAGACTGGAATGCAGTGGCGGGATCTCCGCTCACTGCAACCTCCGCCTGCCAGGTTCAAGCAATTCTCCTGCCTCAGCCTCTCTAGTAGCTGGGACTACAGGCCCATGTCACCACATCTGGCTAATTTTTGTAGTTTTAGTAGAGACGGGGTTTCACCATGTTGGCCAGGAGGATCTGGATCTCCTGACCTCATGACCCACCCACCTGGGCCTCCCAAAGTGCGGGGATTACTGCGTGAACCACCAAGCCTGGTATCCTATTTACTTTTGTAAGTACGAAGTTCCCACCCCTTCTGCATCAAATGACAACATAGCTGAAGCCATTTCATTTACCACCAGCCCTGAAACCACTTGGCAGTTTTCCTCCCCCTTTTCCTTTTTCCCTTTCTCTTAAACTCAGATTTATTTTTATTTTATTATTTTTCACCTTCCAAAGTATCTGAGGTTTGGAGAAGGAGAAATTAAAACAGAAGGATTTTATTTTTAAAAATTTACAGATTCTCCTTAGTCTACTGCTGTCTCAAAGATAGTTCCTTGTTTTTTAAGTTTTAGTATTGAGCAAAGAGTCTGTCCTGATTTGACCCATGTTTAGTAGAATGTTTGTTTTGTTACTGAGAAATTACTGTTCATCACAGATTAATTCTGTCAAGTCAAAAAAATGGCTAAATTCAAAATACTGTGCAGGTAAAAGAACAAACAAGATGAGTGCATCAGTTAACTAGGAAGAGAAGATTTGAATCACATCCCAATTTTTTTTTTTTACAATTTCCAGAGCAAATGAAGACCTCATGTAATAAATTTGTCTTCTCAAAAATATTAAAGCTTTCAACGGCTACACTACCTTTGTCATGTCATCAAAGTCCATCATTATAAAAAGGCTGATGATCTGAGGGCCATTTCAGCTTCAAAAGATTTTTTAGGGTCTGGTCTATTGGAAAGCTTGGGGGTTTAATTAACTAAAATGGAAATGGAGGCAGCGAAATTCAGTTCCTGATGTTTTAATTTAGCTCAGTACTGCCATGTGTTATGGAAGAGAATTCTTAAAGGCAGACATAATTATTTCATTATGGTCCTCAGAATGCTTTCATTGGCTTTAATGACAAGAAGCTGTATAAAAAGGCATACATTTTAATTAGTCCTTTTTATATTTACATCAGATAAATAACAAATAATTGATGAAAAACAAGTCTTTGGAATGGATGATTTCACATAGTACTCTGGTTACAGTTTAATGATGAAACATTTCTCTGTTGCTTTGCATTTTAATTATATATACATTATATTGCAGTAGTGGTGCTGTGGAGCTAAAATACCATTGTTGCCATTTTATTACAAAAAGAAATCACGATCAATGTCTACAAATTGAAAGCTGAAAAAGGTAGCTAGACACACATCTCCAAAGAAGTAAATTACCAGTTCCATTAATTTTACTACGTTTGTTAGAACTCATTTTGATCACTTTTATCTTTTATGCTTCATCTTTTTGGATTAAGATCGTCAGGGGTTTCATACGCCTTTTTTTTTTTTTTTTTTTTTTTTTTGAGACGGAGTTTCGCTCTTGTTACCCAGGCTGGAGTGCAATGGCGCGATCTCGGCTCACCGCAACCTCCGCCTCCTGGGTTCAAGCAATTCTCCTGCCTCAGCCTCCCGAGTAACTGGGACTACAGGCGAGCGCCACCATGCCCAGCTAATTTTTGTATTTTTAGTAGAGACGGGGTTTCACCATTTTGACCAGGATGGTCTCGATCTCTTGACCTCGTGATCCACCCGCCTCGGCCTCCCAAAGTGCTGGGATTACAGGCGTGAGCCACCGCGCCCGCCTCATACGCCTTTTTATGGCCACATCCTCTGAACACCTTTCTTTCGCTCTTGCTGCCTGTTTTGAAGATTCGCGTGAAAGTGCCTTGCCAAATGTGCGTTGGAAATTCAGAGAGCTTTTTTGCATGCTATCGGCTGGCTTTACCTTTGATTTTATATGAAAACCCATTTCACATGATTCATCCGTTTTGGTGTACAGAACACTAATTGTTATTATTGATTTTAAATTCCGTGACCATTACAAGTAACCCAGATGACTGGCAGATAAAGGGTAATAATCCATGGAGTTCTGGAACTGTTTCATGTTTGTCTGGAGTACTTTATGTGATCAATATTAACTGCCCCATTGAAACTAACTGCTGTATCAAATAACAGTCAATCAAATGAATGTGCTTAGAGATTATTTATTGAAAGCCTTAATTGTTCACTAGGGCCCTGCTTATCAGAGGAAACAATAAGAACTAGAGATAGGATGAGCAGGTTTGGATTTGCAGGGAAAGTTGGAGGATGCAGAGGAACAAGGCATCTTTCTACTTCTGGGGCAAGAGTTTCCAGAAACCCATGTTGGACTTATAGTTTGAGAAGAAGTTGCAGATACTCTTCCCAGAGCTTATTCTATTATCTGTGCCTCAAAGCTTTCTAGAGAAGAGGATATAATAATTTTCTTGCACTGAGCAGAGGCTGTGAAAAGTTGCCCCTTTCTAAGAGTTTTACTGCCGATTCTCCCCAGTCCTCTTACCCTTCCACAAATCTCTCCACCGCTGCCTCCGCATCATGGCCTGATGGTCCAAGATAATGCAGGTAGCCTGCCTTGACCCAGGATCGGTTTCTACAGCTATGAAATAGGAATAATAGTGTCTACATTGCAGGATTTGTAGAAGGATTAGAGATCATGTAAATTAAGATTCTATTCTGGTCTTGAAAACATATGGAAGTTACCAGGTAGGCCTTTTGCCCTGATTTGGGCATGGCACCTGTGACTTACATGCCTTTGCTAATAGCAAATGGTATTTTTTTTTTTCTGGCCATATCTAAATTAGCTATCTCTTTGCCTTGGTGAAATGATCCCTCTGTCTATAGCTTATAACCTAAGTGGCAGTCCTTTCTGTTTGTCAGGTAGCACTGTGGTGTGATTCAGGGGCAACCATTTACCAAATCCCCAGATTTCATGCAGATGATTGACTTTTACAAGTGAGCGTTGTCACCTTCAAAGTTGTCACAACACGCTTAGCCCAGAGATGCTGTTGGGGCACAGTATGCTTTTATTACTCATTGATGGATTAGATCTTGCAGTGAGCCATTCAACAAATGGCTCTTGGGTGTCTGCCATGTGCCGGTCTCCTTGATATGATCCATGGGGGACACCAAGATGGATCAGACACTGTCCCTTCTCCCTCTCAACTCAAGATACAATGGGAAGAACTTGTGTACAGAAGTCATTGTCACATGACCCCCTACTAACAAACTCAGAAATCTCCTCAGGTCTTTCAACCTGAGATTGATAATGGAAAGAACTAAAAACTGCCAAGAACCACAGCTGGTTTATGTGGTGGGTGATCAAGTGGATTATACATTTTTGTCACAGTGGCGCAGGCGTGAAGTTTTTCTGTGTGTAGGCCTCACGGATCATCTCTAAAAGTAGTGCACAGAGGGGAGTTCTAAACCTATCTTTAGCAGTGGAATAAGTACGCACCTTCCAAACTGCTTCCTGAAGACTTTCATATGGGTGTTTCTGGAGCTTGTTAAGTAATCATGTTATTTTGGGGATGGGTTTGATTTGATTGGATTTTTAAAAATCACTTATTTCTCTATGATCATTACCGTGACTTATTGCTGTATAACAAATCATCCCAAAACTTCCTGGTCTAACAAGTTATTATCACGTTATTCTGTGGACAGGCTGGGCTCTGCTGGGCAGACCCTCTGCTCTGCGTGGTATCAGCTAGGGCCGCATCATCCAGAGCTGATTTGGGCTGGAAATCCATAAAGGCTCGCTCTCATGGCTGGCGGGGGATGTTGGTTGTCAATGAGAGCTCTGCAGAATCAGCACATGACTTGTGCATGTCACAGCCTGGCAGCAGTATTCTGAGAGGGAGCATTTCGAGAGTGAGTCTTCCAGGAAGGGGACGGCAGAGGCTCCCAGTCCTTTTAAAGGCTAGACCCAGAGAGTGGCATACACTCATTTCACTAGATCCTACTGGTGAAGCAGACACAGGGCCAGCCCCGACTCCATAACGACCTTTCAGTTTGGGGTAGAGACGAAGAATCTCCAGCCATCTTCAGTCCACCATAACAATCATAGCTTACATGCACATGACAAGAAAGAAAATACTGTCTTCTGAAAATGATTACAGTGAAGAGTTGTGGGGCTTTTAGATTCTTGGTTGGTTCAATATGTAATGAAACACCACTCTAATAACATACATCATTTTCAGTTAATCCTCACAACCCTCTAAGTTGAGGTATCATCTTCACTCTATAGATGAGGAAAGGGAGGCTCAGGGAAGGTGAGTGACACGACTGAAGTCACACGGAATGTAAGCTCTAGAGTGTGGTTTCAAGTCCCACGAAGGGCTTTTCTCTAGCCTCCATGTGTCGTTACTCAGTTGGGGGTCGTCAGCTTCAGGAGTTTGTCATCCTGTCAGCTGAGTGAAGAATTCCTGAAAAATGTTGTATGCCCTAATCATCCCTAGAAAAAAAACACCGAGTGTTTTGGTTTAGGGGAAAGATAGAAAAAAGAGAGGTAAAGAACTGTAACTCACATAGCTTCCTCTGATTACATTATTTTCTCTACTGGAAACCAGTCTTTTAAATCGTGGAGGAAACTCTGCCCAAACTATGAGGCTATTTTACTCTTTCACCCTTTTGTTTTTACATCCTGTTTGCTGTTGAAGTCCACGCTGGCCTAGTCGCTGCTGTAGCTCAGGGGGTTAGGAGCAGGAGTACTCTGGTATTTACTGAAGAGTCACAAGAAGATGAGAGCTGGGAAACGGGGCTTTTCATGTTACTCTAGTTTACTGGTAACTCTCATCTAAAGAGGGGTGCTGTGTTTGTGCTAGAGGGTGTCTCTTCATTAAGTGGAGCTGTTTTGTCTTCCATTACTAAAAGTAAAAAATTAAAAGACGAAAAGGAAGAAAGAAAACTTTTTTATGGTAAAGTCGAATTAATGTTTTTTTTATTTGCTATATATTTTAAGTATCTATTGCAGAGAGGATCTCACACCTAAGTTAACCATTTAGTGAAATTTACATGAATCATAGTGGATCTCATTGACCTCTTAGATAATGCTCCAGTGACTTCAAATATGTCTTTTTTTAATATTTTTTTGAGACAGGGTCTTGTTCTGCTGCCCAGGCTGGAGTGCAGTGGTGTGATCTCAGCTCACTGCAGCCTCAGCCTGCTGGGCTGAAGTGATCCTCCTACCTCAGCCTCCCATGTAGCTGAGACCACAGGTGTGTGTCACCATACCCGGCTAGTTTTTTGGAGAGACAGGGTTTTACCATGTTGGCTAGGCTAGTGTTAAACTCCTGGGCTCAAGCAACCTGCCTGCCTTGGTGTCTCAAAGTGCTGGAATTACAGGTATGAGCCACTGTGCCCAGCTCAAATATGTCTTAAATGCAATGTATTGTTCTGTATTTTGAATTTTTATACACCATGTTCTACCTGTTTCTTTTGTTTGAAATCTAATAGTTGCTGAATTACATATTTTGAAGAAAGAGAGACAGTGGACAAATTGAAGTCATGCAGTGGGTTCTAAGTGGAAGCAGATCTAAATCTGTAAGACACGAACATGTAACACAGTGAAATACAGCATGGTACCCGGCAGTGGGATACAGTGAAGTCGGACAGATATTCTTCGTGCACTGCATCTGCTTAGAGGCTTGAGCTCCAGGTTGCCTCAGTATTTTTTATCTTTAAAATGAATCCATAATACTTACCTTGAAAGCTTAAGATCAGTCTTAAAGCCTTAAATAAGAGAGTGTATTTGACACATAATGCTCAGTAAATAGATTGTTTTCACATATATACATAGTTTTCAATAAGAAACTTGTTTTAGGCCTGGCGTGGGGGCTCACGCCTAAAATCTTAGCACGTTAGGAGGCCAAGGCAGGCAGACTGCTTGAGCCTAGGCACTAGAGACAAGCCTAGGCAACATGGGAAAACTGTCACTGTAAAAAAATTATCTGGCCATGGTGGCATGTACCTGTAGTCCTAGCTGCTAAGGAGGCTGAGGTGGGACGATAACCTGAGCCTGGGAATGTTGAGGCTGCAGTGAGCCGGGATTGCAACACTGCACTCCAGCCTGGGCAACAGAGTAAGATTCTTTGTCAAAAAAACAAACAAAACCCCCCGAAAGTTATTAAAAAAAAAAAAAAATCCAGGCCAGACGCAGTGGCTCATGCCTGTAATCTCAGCACTTTAGGAGGCCAAAGCAGGTGGATCGTGTGGTCAGGAGTTTGAGACCAGCCTGGCCAATGTGGTGAAACCCCATCTTTACTAAAAATACAAAAATTAGCTGGGCATGGTGGCATACGCCTGTAGTCCCAGCTGCTTGGGAGGCTGAGGCAGGAGATCTCTTGAACCCGGGAAGTGGAGGTTGCAGTGAGCCAAGATCACACCACTGCACTCCAGCCTGGGCAACAGAACGAGACTCTGTCTCAAAAAACAAAAACCAAAACCAAATGTTAGCATTGTCCAGAGACAGTTAACAGATTTATTTGTAATTATTATAAAGTCCAACTACTGAATTTTGTTCACTGAAATATTTTGATTTACATTAATGCTTTACATCCCCACATTTATATTAAAAATTCACACACAAATGAAAATGCAAAAACTGCCAATACCTGATTTCGGTCCCCTATTTTTCTGCTTGGAATTGTATACTTAAATTCCTTTTGACCCCACTGAAAAAAAAATACCTAACATTCAGAAATACCTTTCTACTGATAACAGGAGAAAGAGAAGATTTTTTTTTTTTGAGAATGAAATGTTTCCCATCATCGTGGACTCCTAAGCACCTTCTCTATGTATGCAGCGTGCTGCCTTCTGGCACAATTATTACACATTTGGTATAGATAACACATAGGTTGTTGCCTTCAAAAAGGCCAACCAGATAGGCCTCGCTTGGCTCCTGCAAAGCACCAGTAGTTGTGGTCTGGAAGCACAAATCTGTTTTAAAGTCCTGAGCAGTTTCTCGCACCAGATACTAGAAGGGAAGTTTGCCAATCAGTTCAGTGGACCTCTGATAAGGCCTAATTTCACGGAGTGCCACCGTCTCAGGCCTGTAACAGTGAGGTTTCTCCACCGCTCCAGTAGAGGGCGCACTCCTGCGAATGGCTTTTGTGGCCAGTTTCTTCCCAGGTGCTTTTCCACGGGCGGATTTGCAGGTAGTGTGCTTTGCTTCTTCACCCAGAGGTGGGCGAGCTAGGGGTGGCGCTGGCATCAGAGAGCCCCAACTACAAACCCAATTCCCCAATATGTTAGTATGTTGTTCTTAAATGCAGAAAATTTACAACAGCTTTACTGCAAACACCTGGATACCTCCTGCCATAGCTACCATTAAGATGACCAGTTTTCTTTTCTGCGTTCCCACCCTTTTCTCCTTTGCTTTGTTGACTGGGTCTCCTCACTAAACTGAGAAGTCTTTGAGGTCAGGTATTGTGCTTTTTACCTCTGTTTTCCCAGTGCTAATACGGTACTTGATCTATGATCCTCAGTAAACTATGCTTGAATCTACATATATGTTCAAATAAGCAATGCTTTAATATACTTGGTATCAGTGCTCTCCAATAGAACTTCCTACAGTGAAGTTTCCAGTGATGGAAAGGATCTATAATTCTACATTGTCTAATATCGTAGTCGCTAGCCATTTACGGCTGTTGGCGTTTGAAATGCAGTTAATACACCTGAGAAAGTGACTTTTAATTTTATTGACTTTTATTTTATTATATTTGAGGCAGAGTCTCGGTCTGTCTCCCAGGCTGGGACGCAGTGGTGTGATCTTGGCTCACTGGAACCTCCGCCTCCCGAGGCCAAGCGATGCTCCTGCCTCGGCCTCCCGAGTAGCTGGGATTACAGGTGTGCACCATGCCTGGCTAATTTTTGTATTTTTAGGAGAGAGACGAGGTTTCACCATGTTGGGCAGGCTGGTTTTGAATTCCTGACGTCATGATCCACTCGCTTTGGCCTTCCAAAGTGCTGGGATTACAGATGTGAGCCATCATGCCCCACCACTTTTATTTCATTTTAATTAATTTAACTTCCATTGCCACACATGGCTAGTGGCTACTGTATTTGACAGTGCACTTCTATATACTTCAGCTATTATTATTCTTTCAATATTTATTCATTCACTTTGTTTATTTCCTTTTTCCCTTCAGCCTTTACTCTTTTCTCCTATTGCTATTAACAAGCTGTAATTATCCCTTTATGTAGTGGGTAAATAGACTGCAGGAGAATGTAAACAGAATGCTGTAGGGTGGTGATTTCAGTCATTGTTTAACTCTTTTTCCTTCTGGGTGGAACTATTTTTCCTGTGGCCTGGCAAATATTTAGCACTTGTTTTGCTAACATTTAGTTTGCACAGCTAAACCAAGATTTTTACAGAATCTCAGTGGGCTGGAATTACATTCCTGGTAGCAATCAAATCATGGTGATATACAATGTCTGTTCCTGTGCTCCACACCTGCGTGGTTTTGAGATGGGCAGAGTATCTTCCAACATTTTCAAGCTTTCAGCTCAGCTTGAACATTTGACAAACTTCAGGGAGGCAAAGAGGAACCGGCCATATTCTATGGAAGTCTCAGTTTGCCTTCTAGGAAATACCATAAGCTCTCCCCCCGGGTGCCTTCTCCCACTCATGAGTGTGCTCTGCTTCATAACCAGAGCACGGCACACAGTAAGTGCTCAGAAATAAGCTGAGTGTAGTTCAGTGAAAGTGAAATTAAAAACATCTCAAGTGAGCCAGTATTGTTGGGTTATTCAAAACACCTAAAGTAAACTTGATGGGGGCTTTTTGTCAAAAACTTGGAAGGTTCGGTTTGTCTGTGATGGCAAGATAAGGAAGCCCTTATAAGTGCATTTGCTGGCAAACTGGCCTGAAAATATGAGAATGGAATACTTCCCTGGGCTTCTGGCACTTACTTTGGTGTCACAGAAATAGATTTTCTGATGGTACTTCCTGTTAACCAGGACATTACTGCTCCCTCTTGTCCCTCCATCCCTTTTTTTTTTTTTTTTTGTCCCTAGAAATGGTGTGAAGAAAATAAATAAAAATAAAGCTTAAAGGACCAGGCACGGTGGCTCATGCCTGTAATCTCAGCACTTTGGGAGGCTGAGGCAGGCGGATCACCTGAGGTCAGGAGTTTGAGACCGGCCTGGCCAACATGGTGAAACCCCATCTCTATTAAAATACAAAAATTAGCTGGGCGTGGTGTCGGGTGCCTGTAATCCCAGCTACTCAGGAGGCTGAAGTGGGAGAATCACTTGAACCCAGGAGGTGGAGGTTGCAGCGAGCCAAGATCACACCACTGCACTCCAGCCTAGACAACAGAGCAAGACTCTGTCTCAAAAAATAATAATAAAATAAGTAAATACATAAATAACTACCAAGAGAAACTTTTGAAGCAAGGTTTGCTTCCCCGCCCCCATGATTTAAAGTTGTGATTGGATTTTAGTAAAGTGAAACAATCGCTGTCATCATACTTAATGTTTATTAAGTGCTTATGTGTCAAGGTGCTTAAAAGGAACCACGTCATCTAATCCTCACAGCAGCCCGAAGAGAAAGGCACTGTTATCCCCACTTTACAGATGCAGATCCCTGGGCACTGAGACGTTCAAATACCCACCTTGACTCTCCTGAGTAGAAAAAAGCAAATCCAAAGTTCCCAACTCAGCGTTGTATAATGTAGGGTTCCTTTTCTTTGCCAACTATACAAATTTCTATTTTCTTTGCAAGGAAGAGGGACGGGGGAAGATTAGAAGCCTGAGAACCCACAGGATAATAAAAGGGTTTCCAAGTGAAAGCTGGAAATGATACATTTTTAACCAAATGGGCATTTCCTCTAATTGCCGTACCCCTACTGTTCAATTCCTTTTTATGTCCTAATTCATTAAATTATGTACACATACAGGCTTATTATTTACAGATATATGCACTCTTAAGTGGCTCACTTGAAACAGATGTTTCAAGAAAGGTAACAGAGAACAAGTGATGTAAACCTGCCGTTAGTGGGTGTCAAGTGAGTTTATGGCCTATTACCTGCAGACTTTTTGCTATTATATTTAATTGCAGTGTCCAGTATGGGGAGGAAGATACAATTTATCTCCCGGAGGAACAAATAAAAATACAACAGGCCTATAAGCAAACATCTGCTTCTCAAAATAAAAGAGGGTGCGTGCAGGTGATAGGCAGGTGGCGTTCACTTGGGTAGATGTGTGAGTGAGTTTTACAAGCAGTTTGAGAAAAAACCTATTGAATTCCAGGAGGTGAGGTGTGTTGAGCAGACCATCTTTAGCGACCAGTGCTACCATATCAGCTAGCTGGAGAAATGAATGAACACCTCTTTTTCAAAACAAGGTTGACATGGCCTAATTAAAATAAGCATGACCAGTTCACCATGTTGCCATAAACTGGGTGACATATGTCAGTAGAGAGTTATTTCAGTACTTTTTCAGAATATCAGAGAGCAGGCTGGATGCGGTGGCTCACGCCTGTAATCCCAGCACTTTGGGAGGCCGAGGCGGGTGGATCTCTTGAGGTCAGAAGTTCGAGACCAGCCTGGCCAACGTGGTGAAACCCTGTCTCTACTAAAGATACAAAAAATTAACCGGGGATGGTGGCAGGCACCTGTAATCCCAGCTACTTGGGAGGCTGAAGCAGGAGAATTGCTTGAGCCCACGAGGCAGAGTTTGCAGTGAGCTGAGATCACGCTACTGCACTCCAGCCTGGGCAACAGAGTAGGACTGTGTCTCAGAAAAAAGGAATATCAGAGAGCAATAATAATTGCCCCTCAAAGTCCACAGTGAGATTTATTGTTTATGAATTGTCAGGAGTTCTCTAAACAATGACAAAAAAAAAATTGGAGCAAAAGGATGGTTGAAATTGTGTCATTTTGGACGTTGAAAGCTGGTAACAGTTACCAACTGAAATATAAAATGGGACATGAAATATTAAGTGACATCTCAGGTTTATTGCATATATGACCATGAGAGTGCATTTTATTTTGTCTTATGGAGCTCTAAAAAATCCATGTAATGGATTAAAGGTATTAAAACTCCCATATTCTCTCTGGCTCTAGGCCAGTGAACAAAGCATGATAAATAATCCCAATAGACAGAATATGTAGGAAGGAATTTTAAAATGTATTTATGGCGGACATATTGACCTCCCTAACTAATAAACATGTATACATGAGGTTGGTTTTGAAGCAAACATGTAACGCTTACAACACACTGTGGTGTTAGTATCTTGAAAATAATGCCCACGTCTCTGTGACATATGGCTGCCATCCTCTGTCTTTACCCTGGAAGTGAGGAAACGCATGAATTTTATAGTAACATGTACAGTCACTGTTAGGAGGAATAGTTTTGATTTCTTTTATCTTAAAGCAGAGGTGAAGACTCCACCAAATCTGGCCTGTCGCCTGTTTTTGTAAATAAAGCTTTCTTGGAATGTGCCATGCCTATCCATTTACGTTTTGTCTGTGACTGCCTTCCCCCCGTGGTGGCAGAGCTGAGTGACTGTGACAGAGACCAGACAGCCCACAAAGCCTAAAATATTTCCTGTCTGACCATTTATGAAATTTGCAGACCCTGCCTTAAACATTAAAAAATGAACAGGACTGTGAGGAATAGAAATGTGTGCTTGGTTTCTCATTTATGCTAATCTCGTATG
>PVKV010023246.1:0-13171 GCA_004027835.1 Alouatta palliata | reverse complement strand
CTCCAGCCTGGGCGGCAGAGCGAGACTCCATCTCAAAAAACGAAAAGATCGTGATAATAATCCTCACTCTTCACACTTCTGTCAGGTGGCAGCAAATGGGGTATGGCGTGTGAAAACACCCCTCAAGTTGTCCACCACCCTATAATGTGTGCTGTTGGCAGATTCTGCTTAACTGGCTGAAAGTGTTATTTATTTGACATCACATATAAGGATTTGTATGCACATTTCATTTTTTTTCATTCATTTGTGTTTTTTTAACCAACATTGAACTTTTGTTATGTACTGGACACTCTTTCAGCCCTGAGTATTTAAAGGCAAGGCCGCCAAAATCCGTGTGTGTGCTATTAACACCCCTGATCGTGACAGCCTCCGACCCCCATCAGATCCTTTTTCTAGCTGGGGCCATGTTTGCTGTGTGGCATTTTTCAGTTGTCTGTCTGTGTGGGCAGGGGACAGTGTATTCTGACTTCTTTATAACCCAGCATGTATCAAGGGGTCTGATCCCTGGCAGGTGCTCAATAGATATTTGTCAGCAGCTGGATGTTGTTGGCTGGTCATCACTGCCTTCTCCTCCCCCATCCACTTTGCTCCATGCGATGATTTG
Source organism: Alouatta palliata (assembly GCA_004027835.1). Lineage (NCBI taxonomy): Eukaryota > Metazoa > Chordata > Mammalia > Primates > Atelidae > Alouatta > Alouatta palliata. Next base: position 12,567 of record PVKV010023246.1, on the reverse strand, counting down.
GGACTTTGGGTTTTGAACAGCAATCAAAGACTCTCAAATGAGAGATCACTGTGGTAAAGAGGGGTTTAAAGAAGCCATTTCTGAGGGGGTTAGGCAGCCTGGATTGGGGATCGGCCAGGAAAATCCCCGAGGAGTGAGAGTCCTTGAAGTACTTTGGATTAATGCCTGTGGGCCTGGGAAGGAAAGGACAGTTGAGAGAGGAAAAACTGATGTGACTTGATTTCCTGACATTAGCTGGTAGAGAATCTCTTGGGTACATCCGAAGGGAAAATTATTTTGCGAGGGAAAATGGAAGTGAAGGTCACCAAATCAAGACAGGAAAGAAGGGAAGGTGAATAGCAGTGACAGTCATCAGCATAAGCATGATACAGTCATGAAAATAACTGCTTGTGTAATACTATTATGTAGCAGGCATTGTGCAAAATACTTCACAATGATGTTATTTAATGCTCACCATGGTGCAATGAAGAATATACTACCATTTTATAGCAGAAATGGAGGCTCAGAGAGGTTAAGTAACTTTCCGAAAGTCACATAGCCAGCAAGTAGGAGAGTTAGGATTTGAATCCAGGAAGGCCGACTCCCAAGTTCTTACTTCCAACCGTATGCCTCGGCCATCTTGTCTATAAAGTGGACAAGTTTCGGCAATATCCAAAAGAGACCTGCGTCTTGGGGACTGCTCACAGTTGCAAGGTTGGTGAAAATGCCTTTGATTTATTTTTTTCACATTTTTTTTTTTTTTAGCATTTTTTAAAAAGAATGCTAAAGCACTTTGGAACTCTCAGCTTTCTCATATCTAGGAATCACTGCTCTGAAAGGAAAAAAAATAACCAGCAATGTAGTATCCCTGTAATTTGAACAGTTCTATATAGAAACTTGAGAATCTTTTCAAATGAAGTATCAAGGGCATCCTTTGAACCGAGGTATTCTGCTCGGCTCCTGCAGTAATACAGTTTTCATATTAGCCAACTAGAGGGTGCAGTAGGGATAGTCACCACCTACTTCTAGTTAATCCTCCCACCCCCCACCCGCCAACCCCTAGACATCTCGGGAAGAGATGAATTCAGCCCCTCATTGGGGGCATGCAAATTCTGTAGACAGTGACAGAAAAGCTATTGCACAACCCATTCTGGATATTGGGTTCATTCTTGTGCCATATACATATTGGTTAATGGAGCGTATGTGGCCTTCAGGTGAGGGAAGGAGACCCTGCGTAGGGGCTGGAGGCTCCGAGTCCCCTCCTCCTCTGCCTCCCCAGGAGCCCTGGAGCTGGCGGCTGTGCAGGCTCCATTTGGCCTGAGTGACTACTCCTGACAGTGTTGAGCCACACGCCCTGGAACTGCCTCCAGAGGCCTTTGGAATCTTGGTCTTAGCTGCTGCGATTCTCCCTGCTGAGGGCCGGGTTCTTGGCGGGGAAGCTGCAGAAGGGGTTAGTGGGTGTGTTTGCGTGTCTTCTAATTCCTGTGTTTGTTTCTGGGGACTTTCCTGTTTTATTGCTCTGACTGGAAAGAAAAAAAGGGCATTATCTCTGTCTCTGTAACTTCTTTAGAGTTTTCCAGCTTTACGTTTGTTCTTTATGCTGGGATAACAGTGTGTCTGTCTGTCTGTCTGGCTTAAGACATACCCTGCAGTTTCTTAAAACTTCCTGCCAGGGACAGCTGCTTGAGACAGGGGTTCTGCACAGTCCTAAGAAGGGATGTCATTGTCTTCTCTTAACATGGGGGGGCAGACCCATTCCCTTGAACTCAAGACGATTTATGTTCAAATCCATGCTCTTCATTTACCAACTGTATGGCCTTGAACAACAGGTAACCTAACTATACTTCTGGTTACTTCTTGCCTGTCAAAAAGAAATACTAAGGCTAGCTTTTTTTATTTTTTTCTTTGAGACAGAGTTTTGCTCTGTCGCCCAGGCTGGAGTGCAGTGGCTTGATAGCGGCTCACTGCAACCTCCACCTCCTGAGTTCCAGCAATTCTCCTGCCCCAGCCTCCCGAATAGCTGGGATTACAGGCCCACGTAACCACAGATTTTTTTGTATTTTTAGTAGAGATGGGGGTTCACCATGTTGGCCAGGCTGATCTCGAACTCTTGTCCTGCAGTGATCCGCCCGCCTCAACCTCCCAAAATGCCGAGATTACAGGTGTGAGCCACTGTGCCTGGCCAAGACCAGCTCTTTGATTGGGTCAGCCTGGGATCAGATGAATTAATACATGTAAAATACTTAGAATAGAGACAAGGGGCATGACAAACCTGCAGTGCATGCTCCCTGAGGGTTAGCGATTACTATTGTTGAAATGTTTGACTAGACTCGAGATGGTTCTATTGTTTTCTGTGGTGACCATATTAGTCACATTACTGATACGGACTTAATTTGCTTTTCCCCCCGAGAGTCTAATAATAAAGCATTCGCTATTATTTTTATGTGTTTTTAACTTTTTGTAGTTTACAGAGTATAAACCCTGCCATGGAGCAAGCATGATTGTCATCTTGATTTTTTCCGGATTAGAAAACTGAGGATCAGGAAGGATAAGTGACTGCTGGTAAAAGGCGGGATTAGGAACTGAGCTCATGCCGTCTGCACTCTGGACGCTGCAGTTTCCACTTCTCGAGAGCTGTTGTATCTTCTCTGCTGTTTCCACTCTTTGGTCCCAGAGTCTCCACATCAGTAATATCCTTACCCTAGGTCAGGGTTTTTCAACCTTAGCACTATCTATAATTGGGACCAGATAATTCTTTGTTGTGGAGGCGGGCCTGTCCTGGGCATTGTGAGATGTTTTATCGCATCCCTGCCCTCCACCTACTAGATCGTGACAGCCAAAAATGTCTCCTGATGTCGCAGAACACCCTTGAGAGACAAAATGCTGCTGGTTTAAAAACCCTGCCCGGCCGGGCCGTGGTGGCTCATGCCTGTAATCCCAGCACTTTGGGAGGCCGAGGACGGCAGTTCACCTCAGGGCAGGAATTCGAGACCAGCCTGGCTAACATGGTGAAACCCGTTTCTACTGAAAAATAGAAAAAATTAGCCTGGCACGGTGGCACATGCCTGTAATCCCAGCTACTTGGGAGGCTGAGGCAAGAGAATCACTTGAACCCAGTAGCCGGTCGAAAGTTGCAGTGAGCCGAGATCACGCCATTGCACTCCAACTTGGGCAACAAGAGCAAAACTCTGTCTGAGAAAATTAAATAATTAAATTTAAAATCCCTGTTATAGATTGAGGAAGGTGGAAGATAAATGTTTGTGGGAGGAGAGGAAAGGTGGAGGTGGGGGTTGGTTATCATTTATTAAGTATTTACTGTGTGTCAGGCAAATGGCAAGCATTGTCTCTAGTTTACCAACAGGAATCAGGGTTAGCTGCATTTTCAGCCAAGAAACCCTAGGGCTTGCAGAAATAAAACTCTGGCCATTAGTAAGTGACAGAAGAGAGATTCAAATTCAGGTCCACCTGGCAGCAAAGCTTACCACTTTCCCTCCCCTCCTCTACACAGTTTTTTATGCAGGCTCATGGCATTTTCTTTCTTTTTAGGAACCAAGAAAACCCACACAGTGAGGACTAAATCAGTTTCAAAGTTATTTTGAGGCCGTTCATATGGCACATACCTGTAAGAAACAAAACAGAAAAATTTCTTTGCAGCAAAATTCTGAGTAAGCCAAGCAATTCTTTTATTGAGAAAGAGGGTTTTGGCTAAATTCTAGTATAATCGATCACACTTGAACTTCCTCAGATCTTAGAGGAGTAGCAAGGTATGTGACAAAGCATCATTTTGTTGTTGTCTTCCAGGTATTTCCTTATTACCTCTCTGTCAGGCTGGTACCAACGTGGTTTTCAAATAGGTATATAGTACATAAGCAAAGAATGTGCGTGTATATATCTGAAATGAATGTGAATGTGTGTATCTGAAATGATATACATGTTAACGCTCCTGTCTTAATCTACTCTGTATGCAGGAAATTTGATCAGATAAAAAATGTCAGTTTATTAGTGTGATAGTTGCTTTTGTAAAAATTATGGGAATCCCCATAGAAGTGAATGTGTAACTGAGTCACTTGATGTTGAGATAAACTCCTCTCCATATTAAGGGGACCTTAAGATTGCAAAGCAATTAGCTTCATCTACACATGACTCCCGAGACCCATTCTAGCGTTTGTTCACTTAATGTAGTTTCGTTTCTGATGCCTCCAGGTTCAGATCATTAATAAGCAGTTACATGTGTCGGCCTGTTAAGTGATTGTAAGAGAGAATTTATTTGAACCCTGGCATAAGCTATCTTAGTATGTCCTAGATAGAAAATGTCTGTTTAAAACGTCATGCAAAACAATCTGTGAGATAATTTTTGAATATACTCCTTGTGGTGAGAACACATATTATAAAAATGAAATGTTGGTGTTGAACGTGTGCTGGTACCTTATGAAAATAGGACAGCACATCCCATGGTTAAAAGTCAGTCCCAGGAATAATTGCTGCTGCTGGCTGTTAGCTCACACAGGTGTCGCTGCAACAGAGTGATTAGTGGGTCCTGAGCCTAATTCTCTTTCTAAGGCCCAAACTGTCTTGTCAGGTTGAACCATATCTTGAATCAGATCGGTGTTTGGAAACTTATAACCACGAATTAGAAGCAAGAAGGTTACAAAGTTCTGCGATTCTTACATTTGAGTGAGTGCACCTGACCAGACCAAACCCTAGCCTAGGAAATAAATCAGGGAGATGGAAAATGAGAAGTTAAAAAGCTGGGTGGGGGTGAGGTGGTTGGTGAGGTAATAGTAAACATATTAAGTCATTTAAATCTCATTTATAAAGTCTGAAAGCATTGTTGTGTTTTACATTTCCTAAGTCTTAGGTACTCAGTTCTCCCTCTCTTCCCCATGGATTCAGGGAGGGAGTAAATGAACTAACATCTATTAAGTACTTTGTGTGGCCCCTGACACAGTAAGCGCTCAGTAAATAGTAATTACTATTAGTTCAGGCTCCTCTGGTGCAGCTTTGAACACACTGCCAACTAAATGCCACTGCCAGAATTCTGTGAGAGCCGACGAAGACTTCTGGTTTATGGTGAGCATAAACACACATAGCCTGAAGATCTTAATGCGTTAAGTACTTAACAAGGTAGAGTAGTAAGAACCTGTGCAAAGGGCAAATTGACAGAGTTCTGATGCTAAATTAACACAGCAAGACATTTTTTATTTTAGGGTGTCTAAAGCATCAACGTGCATAAAAACGATCAAGGAGTTTCGTTTAGGATGCTTATTCTGATTCTGCATTTCTGGGGTGGGGCCAAGATTCTGCTTTTTTTTTTTTTTTTCCCTGAGACAGTTTTGCTCTTGTTGGCCAGGCTGGAGTGCAATGGCGAGATCTCCGGCACCACAACCTCTGGCTCCTGGGTTCAAGCGATTCTCCTGCCTCAGCCTCCCGAGTAGCTGGGATTACAGGCATGCACCACCTCACCTGGCTAATTTTGTATTTTTACAGGAGATGGGGTTTCTCCATGTTGGTCAGGCTGGTCTGGAACTCCCAACCTCAGATGATCTGCCCACCTCAGCCTCCCAAAGGGCTGGATTATAGGGCATGAGCCACCGCATCTGGCCAAGATTCTGCATTTTAGCAAGTTTCCGGGTGATGCTGATGCTGCTGGTCCAGGACCACACTTTGCAGAGCAAGGCTTTATCAGAGACTCAAAAACCAGAATCTTTCCCTCAGCCCCTCCTTATGTCCTCTGCCTATGTTCAGCACCTGTTGCATGTGTGGTCAGAATAGCAGCGTTTCTCATAACCCAGCTCCAGTCCTCGGCCAGGATCCCAGGTGACCCGGGCAAACACACACTTCTTCAGGGTCAGGGGCAGGTTGCTGAGTCAAGACTGCCAAAGCCCCACAATGATATTTTCCTTCACTCCCCATCCTCCTGTCTCCCTAGCCTGCCCCAAACCCGGGACTAATCTTGGAGCTGCTTCATAATAACAAAGCCAGCAGCAGAGTGAGGCAAGGCAATTTCAAAGCTGAGTTTTTCTTGTTTAGCAATTACCTAATTTCAGGATGCGATTCACAGATTTGCAAAACCCATGTGTGTGGAAACCGTTTCTCCTGAAAGATGATTGATTAAAAGCGGATCCTCTCCCGAAAAGGCGACATAAAAATTAAGTGAGTGACAGTATGGAGTCTGACCGTGCCCCAAATGTTTGGATGCATGCAAATTACATTTTAATAAAATGTCTACACACGCGCTCGTACACGCATGCGCACACCCAAGCCGCGGAGAATCTGGTTCTAATTACTTGTACTTTAGTTGAACTTTGGCGTTTCCTTTGACTCTCTCTCTAATGTATGTGAGCTGTAGGCTTTGCAGTCCTGCAGTGAATCCACTGAAAAAGGGGGAAAGAAGTCCAGATTGGCTCTCTTTGGTGCCAACAAAAATGAAGCCCAAACGAACGAACGTTTTGGCCATATGCATCACTTTGGTCTTCTCCCTTAATTAGCTGAAATTACTCCCTTCCACCGGGATTCGGAGCGCTGGGCTCAAAACTCCCTTGGGGCCATGCAGGAAATGTCTTGTGCTTTACAACTACTTTTTCTTTTAAAGCTCAGCTGCCCAGAGAGTGCATTAAAATACTGTCTTAATCATAGAAGGTTCTAGTAAAAAGGCTGGGCTTTCCTAAAGCACCATGCCTGCCTGCCTGTAATCAGGCCCAACCTAAAATCCTGAAATCTGTCAACATGGTTTAGCCAGCCGTAAATTAGCTCTCACAAAGAAAAAAAAAAAAAAAGGTATACTGAGCTCTCTTAAAAATGTTATCTGCTACTTAATCTAACCTTTAGAAAAATGCCAAGCATGTAAGGAATTGTGAAGGGAGCTATTGTGGAAGACTTTCTGTGTGTTTAAATGACACTCAGGTGTGTTGTAATAACAAGGACATTTATACTGTGTTTTCTCAGGTGAGTTAAATTCGTACGTGCCAAGTCCTTTTAACAAGCAGCAATGTTAATTTCTTTTATTTTGGGACTGAATCAACCCTAGAGTGTTTAAGAAAGCTTTGTCAGTGGGAACTCAGAATTTCTGCTTTTGTACCATCCCGGTCGGTGGAGATTTTGTTTAGCTTTGCTTTTGTTTTGTCTGCAAACAGCCTCTGAGTTTGAAGTCCTTTTAAAGGACTCTTTCTCAAAATGCAATACCGAGACCTGTGCCAGTCCGCAATGAGAGAAGTGCAGACATTGAGAGCAAGGGTTTTGAAACTTTGGCAGCCATTTGACAGGGTAATTTTATGTCCATTACATCTAATTGTTTTTTTAAAAAAAGTTGGAGCTCGTGCTTTGGACGTCTTTGTTTTTCCTTAACTCCTGTTTCCTGGAGATTGATTTGTGTTGAATTTTATCCATGCATGAGGGGTTGGGGCAAAGACTCATGGTGCTTCACCATTGATAGTCTGAAAAACACGAGTTTAAAGCAAATGCCTTCCTTCCCAACCTCAAGAATTCTCCTGCTGCAGACCACACTTTGAGGAACACTGATTTAAAGGCAAATGTGTCCCATCACTCATTTATTATACAATGAAGGGGATTCTAGCTTTGTTTTCCTTAGCGATAGTCATCTGTATGTTGTGGGGGTGGAGAGGTCTAAAACAGGCTAGAAGCTTCCGAGGCTGCAGGTTTGGTTCGTTTTCGTCTTCCCTGAGGCTTACTGTCTCCACTGGTGTGTGCCGCCCAGAGCAGCCCTCTCAGCATCACTGGCGCTGACTGTGCTCTGGGCGGGGACCCACTGAGCCACGCATCCGTCTCACCCGACTAGCAGCAGTTCCTCTGACTTGCCCATTCCCTGACGAAGCAGGGCAGCCCATCTGGTTAGCAATTTGGATGCCGCGTTGGAGGCTGCTGCTTGTTGGGCATTCAGTCGGCAAACAGAACTGAATAAGTCAGTAAGTAAGGAAATAAATAAAAGCGGGAGACAAAAAGCAGATCCGAACTGTTCCTCAAAGACTGCTTCTCCAAACTGAAATCACATCAGGATGGCTGCAGTGTAGTTGTTTTATTGAATGACACAAGCCTCTTTTTTCCCCCTGGGAAGTCTAAAAACTGCTTTTTTGGCCTGCCTGAGATCGCTGAATGAGCTAATACAGAACACATTGTCTGCTGAGCCGGCAGAGTTTTCAAGCAAAAATTTTATCTTTCCATAGACGGATTGTGCTTGCCTGGAATAAGGAACAAATGTTTGAGGCCTCTCAAGGGCATTTGATGAATCTAACTCTAATTTAAAAGGACTAATAGATTATTGATTTAAGCGTGATGACAGTGAACAGATCAATGGCTGAGCTCTCTGTATCTACCTTAAATACCAAAAACGACTGGTAAAAGGAAATCCATGGGCTATTGTTCCCCTGCTTGTTTCCCACTGACTTTTTTGGGGGGTAGAGGAAGACAAAAAGGAAAAGAAGCTCTAATCAACTTTGCCGAAGTGTGTGTTTGCTACCTTACCAAGAAGGCAAGAGATGGCATTAAAGTACAAATCTTTTATATCGATGCCATATCCTGGTTGCATTCTAGGACTTGCCTTAGCATGTTCGCCTGAGGCTAGCTTTGATGATCTGACGGACTGTACTACTGAAATTTTTCTTTTCTTTTTTGCCTTGCGTTGTTCTCAGTGTTATGGGCCACACAGAGGAAATAAAAGACCACTGACCGTCAGTTTCGAGGGTGATATTTGAATATATAGTCAAATATTTAATTTTTTATTACCGGTGGGAAAATTTTTCTAATTTTTTTTTTTTTTTTGATCACACAAAACACTTCTCCCTTTCTGCTTTTGTGGCATTTGTAGCTTTCAAATTATGTTCCTTTATGGCATTTGTAGGATTCCAATTATAAAAACAGTAGCGGGAACCAATTTATCCTTCAAAAACATAGCCCGGTCACTTCCTCCTGGAAGGCTCCCTTGATTTCTCCTGGATAAGTAAGGCCTACAGTTCTCTCTGTCATTATATCAGTAGTTCCCAAGCTACTTCCATTTGGATTCGCCTGAGAATACCTTTTATTTTTATTTATTTTTGCTGTTTTGAAATCTTATAGTCCGCTAAAAGGGAATTTTTTTTTTTTAGAAACATCGCAATTCCTAGCTTCATTCCCAGACATTCTGGCATAATAGATCTGGAATACAACTTGGTGATTAGAATGTTTAAAAGCTCCCCAGCTGGTTCTAATGTGCGGCCAAGTTTGGAACCCACTGTATTATCATTGTTGGTTTATTCTCCACTAGGCCGTATTTGTCAAGGATAAGGAATTATATATACTATCGGTCCATCCATAGCATGTAACACACTGCCTGGTATGTTACGTCACTCAGCTAAACAAATGATTGAGCACATGAACAGTCTGAGAATCTATTGTACTCCTATGAGAAAATTCTTAGAATTGCTGGCGAAATCACCACAGCCTTAATAAAAGTCCGGGGCTCTCACTATTGATTACTTACAATAGAACTTTTTCATTCATGGCAACCGTTCAGGAAAAGGCTTCTGGATTCATTCATTCCTTATACATGACTCTTACCCTTAGGTAAAAGATCCAGTCTTTGTAAAATGTTTTGGGATCTTTAACATCCAGTAGACTTCCCGTTTCTTGTGTGCTTTGCCCCAGGTTTCTTGGGTATCAAATTATGCACAAGTTTGTTTCGTTTTTTGAGGAGATAAAATGCTGGACTCCCTTCACTGCGTGTGTCTGAAGTGGCATATTTATGGAAATTGCTACCCACTTTTGAAATTCAGGGCATAGCTCTGACAGCTGATTCCAGCCCTACCAGAATTCTATTTACAACTTAGACAAGCCAGATTAGCTGTTCTACAAGAGCAAGTAGGATCTTCAAACACGCCCCCCTCCCCATACACACCCTTCTGTGAAGAACTCCATGTGAGATTGATCAGAGTGGTGATGACATGCCTCTATCAGTTATTGAAGCACATGGATGGAAGTAAAAGCACACAAATCAAACCACTCCAAAAAGTTTGAGAGGCATGGGGGAAGAGCTCACGTATGTTGATACCAGCAGTGTAAATCCACACAGCCTTTCTAGAAGTCAGTCTATCAACATGCGTTAAAAACAAAATATTTTTTGAGAATCTTAATGTGTACAAAAATAAAATATTTTTAAAATAATGACTTTTGAACTGATACACTTCAGTAATTTATTCGAAGGAAATAAACATGTGCTGAGATTAGCTACAAAAGTGTTCGTCACAATGGAATGTTTTCTGTGAAAAATATTTAGTGACAAGGAAATAAATTGATGACCTCATGGGTTAAACAAAGTCCCAAGCAATCTCAGTATAATTCCACGTTAGTAGACAAACCCGAAGCATTTAGGTGCATAGGAAAAAATTCTGGAAGGTTGTATACAGACAATTTTTCTGAGTGAAAAGATTGTGGGTGATTCTGTGTATACTTTTTCTTAGATTTTTAACAAAGAGTGATAGTAGTTTTGTAATTTTAACAAGTAGTGTTTTCTTGTTAATTTGCTTGTTGATTTCTTGTGAAGCTGATTAGCTCAGTGTGAGAAAGGCTTTTGCATTTACAGCTTGATAGCTGATAAGCTTTAGTGACATCTCAGATGCCAGCCCTTCTATAGAACAGTTGCTACCACTGTGCCAACTTAGCCAAAGTAAGGGCTTCCTGTCTGCCGGGAATAATGTACTCAAGATTGAGATCTTCATCCCAGATACCTCAGTTCTAACCAGTAAAGACTATAATAGATTTATCTACTAGGACCTGCACTACTGTAATGAATTCATTCCAAGATTCTTCTGAATTATGAAAATACTGTAATTACAGCTGATTCTGTTCCAAAGGGCTAATGAATTAGTTTTTTAAGGAAGCAAATGAGGATAAGAGAGCTATTTGATTTCTAATTTTATCATTTAACAACTTAGAGGGGCACTTAGTGCTCAGAATGAGGAAGAAAAAGGAAAAAGAAAAAGTTCATGCACTGATTCAACAAATACTTATTGATTATCTGCTACGTGCCAGGATCGCTTCTAGTCCTGGAACACAGGTGTATGCAGTGCGGGTCGAGTTTCTTTGCCTTATGAAACTCAATATTCAGACTATGGAGGGGGGCAGATGTAGAATATAAAATTATACACGAACATCTAAAATTTGAACACGGTTGTTGTTTTTTTATTCACCCTCTATTTTTACTCTTTTCTTCTCTTAAAAAAAAAAAGAGAAAAAGAAAGAAGGAAGAAAAAAAGAATGAAATAAAGAGAAAAAGAAGAAGAAAAAAAAGGGAGAGAGAACGGGAATCTTGCTCTATTGCCCAGGCTAGAATGCAGTCTACAAATGGATATTAAAAGCTCTTTTATACTAATAATTGTGTTATACAATGGAGACAGGAAGGAATAAGGGAGGAAAATAACATACAAACAGCCAACCAGTATTTCATTTAAACCTATGAAATGCCGTGCAATTGCTGGGGAGTGATTTACTCCCAACCATGTGGTCACTTTTAGAATAAATGTGATGTGTTACTGAAAAAAAAAAAAGTATGTTTTGTGGATTTGGAGTAGAGAGTTCTGTAAATGTTTATTAAGTTTACTTGTTCGAGGTCTAAGTTCAAGTCCCGGGTATCCTTCTTAACCTTCTGTCTCATTAATCTGCCCAATATTGACAATGTAGTGTTAAAGTCTCCCACTAATATTGTGTGGGAGTCCAAGTCTCTTTGTAAGTCACGAAGAAGTTGCCCTATGTATCTGGGTGCTCCTATATTGGGTGCGCATAGACTTAGGGTCATTAGCTCTTCCCGTTACATTGATCCCTCTACCATTATACAATGTCCTTCTTATCTCTTTTAGTTTCTATTCCTTTAAAGTCTATTTTATCAGAGATGAGAATTGCAACTCCTGCTTTTTTTTTTTTTTTTTTGCTCTCCATTTGGTTGGCAAATCTTCCTCCATCTCTTTGTTTTGAGTCTCTGTATATCCTTGCACATAAGATGGATCTGGATGCAGCTTACTGATGGGTGTTTTGAAGTGGCTGATACTGGTTGTTCCTTTCTGTATATAGTGTCTCTTTCAGAAGCTCTTGTAAAGCAGGCCTGGTGGTAATGAAATCTCTGAGTACTTGCTTGTTCATAAAAAATTTTATTTTTCCTTCACTTATGAAACTTAGTTTGGCTGGATATGAAATTCTGGATTGAAAGTTCTTTTCTTTAAGATGTTGAATATTGGCCCCTGCTCTCTTCTGGCTTGTAGAGTTTCTGCTGAGAGATCAGCTGTGAGTCTGATAGGCTTCCCCTTGTGGGTATCCTGACCTTTCTCTCTGGCCGCCCGTAGTATTTTCTCCTTCATTTCAACCCTGAGGAATCTAATGATTATGTGCCTTGGGGTTGCTCTTTTTGAGGAATATCTCTGTGGTGTTCTCTGTATTACCTGGAGTTGGGTATTGTCTTGCCTTGCTAGGTTAGGAAAGTTTTCCTGGATAATATCCTGAAAAATATTTTCCAGCTTGGATTCATTCTCTTCGTCACATTCAGGTACACCTATCAAACGTAGATTAGGTCTTTTCACATAGTCCCATATTTCTTGGAGACTTTGCTCA
>PVKV010023245.1:0-33744 GCA_004027835.1 Alouatta palliata | reverse complement strand
TTTTTTTTTTTTTGAGACGGAGTTTCGCTCTTGTTACCCAGGCTGGAGTGCAATGGCGCGATCTCGGCTCACCGCAACCTCCGCCTCCTGGGTTCAAGCAATTCTCCTGCCTCAGCCTCCCAAGTAGCTGGGACTACAGGCACATGCCACCATGCCCAGCTAATTTTTGTGTTTTTAGTAGAGACGGGGTTTCACCATGTTGACCAGGATGGTCTCGATTTCTTGACCTCGTGATTCACCCGCCTCGGCCTCCCAAAGTGCTGGGATTACAGGCGTGAGCCACCGCGCCCAGCCTATTCACTCTTTAAACATGGATTATAACACCAACTCAACTATGTGTTGGGTGCCAGTCAGAAATTTTGAAATACAAGAAGGAAAAGATACAGACCCTGATTTTATAGGAGAATGATCACACCAGAAAACCAATGAGTACGTACAATATAGTGGGATAAAAATAAAAATGATAAACTTGGGCCTAGAAGAAGGATTCCAGAAAGGTTCATGTGAGAGAAGAAAAAAGAGGGAAAGCAATGCTCAATCCTGGAAGGCATTTTGAAGGTTGAGTGGAAGTTAGACTGATGGATTCGGGTCAAGGAGTAAGAGAATGAATGAGAGAGTGTTCTGTTTGTGGGAGCAGTAAGCAATAAGCAATAATGAAGCTGGGAACTAGGGTACTGCAGCAGCGAGGCAGAACACAGAGCTGGAGAAACATGCGATTGATTGTTTCTTGCCAGTAGCTTGAATTTTATCCCTAAGGCCGTGAAAAGCCACTGGCAGGTTTTCAGCCGGGTTATGCTATTGTTGGAGCTGTAGGCTGACCATAGCAAGGAGAAAAGATTAGAAATAGATATTACGGCAGTGGCAGGGGCACCAACTCCGAGACCGCTGCAGTCACCCAGGTGAACAGAATGAGGTAACAGGTCCATCTTGCTCACCTGTCACCATCCATATCTCCATACATGCTTACATTTTGGATTTTCTACTCAACATATCATGAGTACCTGAAATTGCTTTTTCAGGGGGGAACTGTGCTAACAATCATAATACCATTAAATTCTCTAAGGAAGACCTCCTTGAAGTGCATCTATATTGTCTGAAAGAAGCAATGAAAATAAATTAACATACCACATTAGCTAGTCCTCTCTTGCCCAGACTCCTCTGAAAGAAGGGCACGCAGAGCAGGTCATTTGTGATTGGGATGAGAATAGAGGAGAGGTATAATACACGGTGCATTAGCCTTCTTTTCCTTAATGCAGTGTCATACTGAGGGGCCTGGAATGCATTAGAACCGGAGGGTTAGGATGCCAAATGGAAATGGAGAAAGAAAGCAAAGAAACAGAGCTCCCTTCACGATATTTTCAAAGGGAAACCAAAATTAACAGCTGGTTAGATTTGTAAAGGTCACAGATAAAGTGTCATCAGAGGGACAAGAGGCATACAGAGTATGTCTGGGAAGATTTTATGGATGAAATTGCTTGAGTAGAGTTCAAATGTATGAAAAGTACTGTGATGCGTGTTCAGGGGGAATGTGTATGACAAGACTGAGAAAAAATGAATCATTGTTATCTATCAAGTTTTTACCACTTTTTGATTGCAACAGAAAGAAGCTATGTTGATTCACTTGTGGTGTTGTGAAAAAAGTTAGAGAAAGGAGATTCCATGATAAACATTTAAACCAAAGTACCACTTTTACCTGCAACATCTAAAATATCTTGATAACTGAGACAAAGTGTGTCAGTTTTGCATTTTCAACAATTTTTTGTGCTATAGATAATGCCTCTGGGGTGTGTGTATGTGTGTGTGTGTAATATGAATCCAACCAAAAAATAAACAACTGGATTTCATGTAGTTCAGAAAATTTAGAAACTGCCCAAGCCCTAGACAGGATAGTTTGACTATATCAGCTTGGTGGTGAGGCTGCAGTATCCAGTGCCTAGATTCTGCACGAGGCACCATTTGCTTCCCTGGGTGATTCCAGCAGGCCTGGGCTTGCTCAGTATTTTCCAGGGAGCTCGCCACTTAGACATAGAGCTGATCCATAAAGAGATGCAGGTAACCCAGAAAACCATGGCTTGCTATAGGTACAGCTGGCACCTGGGTCAGGGAAAAAGAGGATGATACTGCTTAATTAGTATGGTCTTCAGGGAGCTGAGAAACAGGGACTACTCTGTTTTTCTTAAGCATGAAGGCCAAGCTTCACTGACAGCACAGTTGTTTTATGTTGAAATGTCCAAGCTAAAGTCCATATCTTGTAATTATATTTTTTATGTGTTATATTATTAAATTCCTTCGCTGTTCCAAACAGAAAAGATTCTAACTCCCGCTTCCTCCCAGTTTCTAGCCCCTATATGCCCTCTTTATTTCTTGTGTTTGTGGGATGTCACAGTATAGTGTTAAAGTGTTTAAATATTAACTGTGTTTTGTCAGACAGATTCATTTATATCTGATTTAGGGAATCTTTGAAAGTAATACAGGATTTAGATATTTTAGTTATTTCAATATACTGTTTATTTAAAGTAGTTTTAAGTTGGGAATTAGATGTTATATAAGCAAGGCTTTGCTTTCTTACTCATATGTATCTAGCTACATACTTTCAGAAAGTATTTTAAAAATTTATTGTAAACAGAGCATTGAAAGTGGAAAAAGATTTTTAGGGGCTCTCCTAATTTGTAGAAGCTCTGAGATAAATCTTACAAAGCAAGTGGCTGTCATCTATTTTATCTGTTTTCAAAGTTTGATTTTTTACATGGGTATCTTTAAATATGTATACTTGTGAACCAGAAGGTAGGGAGAAACTTATATGCTGCTTACATTTCCCAAAATGACTTAGACTTGGTTTTTAACTTTACCCAAATATTCAGAAAAAGAAAGAAAGAAAGAAAGAAAAGCAAGAAGTGAAGTTAAGCATGAAATTCATGAATTGAGATACGAAATATATTTATTGGAGCATTTAGAACCTCAAAACCAAAGTTCTTTCCTTAGCAATGATTGTCTGGTTACTGACTAGAGGTAAATTATGACTTCTTAATGTCTCATGTCTCAGTTTTATGTTAAATGAGAATTAGGTGCCCAGGAGCCACATGGTAAAAGGCACTTTGTGAAGGCAAATGATTTTAAGAACTTGTTCATATAATTAACTATGAAATCTCTCTAAGTCACTGCCTTGTTTTGCAAATGTTATGTATCTTTATTAGATGGCAGAATTTGGACAGCTTGCATCAGTAACACATGCATTGGCTTAGTCTGGCTATTGACAAGATGCATGTTTTTGGAAGAAAAGTGGGAGGAAAGAAAGGAAGAATATCTCTTCTAAAATTTCAAAGAAAGCCAGAAGTAATGACACGTGTCTGTAATCCCAGCTACTCAGGAAGCTGAACAGGGAGAGTTGCTTGAACCTAGAAGTTTGAGTCCAGCCTGGGCAACATGGTAAGACTTTGTCTCTTAAAAAATTTATTTTGAATAAAGAAATTTCAAAAGAGAATCCACTTCTTTTCCTTGCCAGTGCTCAAAAGTGAGTGTTAATCTGGTGTCTGCGGAGCTGTTTTTGGTGTGGCTCTTTCAGCCAGCCTTCCTGGTAGTTCAAGCCTGCCTGTCATTTCTGTTCCTGGCTCTAAACTCGGGTTTTTTTTTTTTTTTTTTTTCTTTGCTTCCATGCAATAGTCAGTAGAGAGGGCTGACCAAGGTAGTCTGATAGTGTGAAATGGTATGAAAGGGACTCTTTGCCCCTTTTTCTTTATCTGGGAATCTTTTTTTATTTTTTTATAACTTCAGGCCAAGTAGTAGATTTCAGAGGATAAAGATTTTTTTCTCTAAATTTTATTAGGGAAAATGTATCATTCAGAAAAAGCTCTACATGTCTCAGCATGAGTCAATTTTGACAACATACATTTTCAATGAAAAAAAGAAAGTTGAAAAGAATTTATATATTATGATGTAATTTTTGTAAATTTTAAGACACTTTATATTTTTGTGGTCACACACATACATCAGAAAAATACATTTATACCCACAAGAAAGATGAACACCAACTCCAGGAGAGTGGTTATTTTGTGGAGAGGGAGGAAGGAAAGGAATGGGTTGGGCTGGGCTAAACGGGTTGAGACTGTGACTGTAACTGTTTTTCCTCAAAAAAGGAGGGAATCTATCTAAAGAGAGTCTGCCAAATGTTAGTATTTTTAAAATCCAAGTTTATACTATTTTCAGTTCTTTTTTGTACTTTAAAATATTTAATAATTAAACATTTACATAATTAATGTATCAAAATATCACAAGTATCCCATTAAGTATGCACAATTTTTATTTATAATTTTTAAAAGAAGTCTCTCAGGCTGCTGAAATAGTTTGAGAATCTGCCATGCTTTAGACACTGAGAACACAAATAATAGGTTATGGGGACTCTACCTGAAGGACCTCATCGTCAAGAAGAAAGAGGGACATAACAAATAACCCAGTAAAATGTGATGATCACAATCATATTATATGTAATGGCTTCAAAATAGAATGATTGACTCTATAATGACCCTTTCCTAGAAAACTTTGAAGAAATCTGTAAGGGTTATTGCCAAGTTTAAAATGAGGAAACTGAGACCAGTCTAGGAAAATTAGATGCCAATTTAGTAAGCTCCCGGGCGAGGTTCTGTGGTCGGGAAAGGGGGACCAGAGAATTTGCGCTGGCTTCCCGGGACGAGGGGTTTTTATAGCTTTGGGAGAGCAAGGCGTGGCCGGGTGTTCTAATTGGCTGTGGGCGAGTGGGATGGAGACAGGGTGGGCTGTTATTGGTGGGTAGGCTGTGGGGCGGGTTTTTCTGGTGCAGGAGCCGGTCAGGGTTGCATCAGCTGGGTCTGTCCGGAGGGCTGTGTGCAGAGCTAGGTGCCGAGTGCAGAGGCGGGTGCCGAGTGCAGAGGCGGGTGCCGAGAGCAGAGGTTAGTGTTGAGCGCAGATCCTGGTGTGTAGTTTAAAGGCGCGGAGAGGGATGGGCGTGTCCGAGCTCCCAGTGAGGCAACCGGCCTTACATTCCGACCCTTTTGATGATATAGGACGCCGCTTCTTTCTGGCTACTTCCTGCTGAGTAGGGCGGAGTGAGGGGAAGGGTCAGCTGGCTGGTGCCTCAGTTAGGAGTCGGACATATGGGTGAAGCAGCATCTGGTTTACGGTCTGTAAAAACCTCGTTGGCGAGTTTGGCTAAATGGTCTTTGAGGATGCCGTGAGCCCGTTCCACTTTACCCGATGAATGAGGGTGGTAGAGGATGTGTAGTTTCCAGGAGATGTTGAGAGACTCGGTGACAAGTTGGCCCACCTGAGCTGTAAACGCTGGACCATTGTCTGACTGGATGCTTGCAGGTAAGCCGAAATGAGGGACGATTTCCTGAATTAAGAAGGAGGCCACCATGTCCGCGGTTTCCCTGGAGGTGGGAAAGGCTTCAATCCATCCAGAAAAGGTATCTACAAAGGTTAGGAGGTAGTGGAGTGTTTTGTGAGTGGGCATATGAGTAAAATCAATCTGCCAGTCTTGGGCCGGCAGGTTGCCACGCATTTGGTGGGTAGGAAACTGTGGCTTTAAGCTTCCCTGAGGCGAGACCTTAGAGCAAGTAACAAGCTTTGTGTACCTACTCAATTGTTTGTTGTAGACCTGGTGAGACAAAGAGGGGTTGCACAAAGCGATATAACGCCTTGGGCCCAATATGTAAGGACTGGTGGATTTCAGCAATAATTTTATGGGCCTGTTCCCGGGGAAGGGCGATTTTGTTGTTTAAGAAGATCCAGCCCTGATTAGACTCAGTTCCCCCTCTTAATATGAGGGCCGGTTTTTCTGATGGCGAGTAAACTGGAGGTGTGGCCGTGGTGAGGAACAGGATTGGAGTGGGGGCTAGCCTGGTACTGGTTAAGGATTTTGCTGCCACGTCTGCCCTTGCATTGCCCCGGAAAACGGCATCCTGCCGTGCCTGGTGCCCTCGGCAGTGGATGACAGCAACCTCTTTGGGCAGTGACAGAGCTTGCAGGAGATTAGAGATTTGGGTAGCTTTGATTATGGGGGACTCTTTTGTAGTAAGGAATCCCCGCTGTCTCCAGAGGGCAGAGTGGCAGTGGGTGATAAGAAAAGCATACTTTGAGTCCGTATAGATATTTTTTCGCTTTCCCTGTGCTAGCGTGAGAGCTCAGGTTAAGGCAATGAGGTCTGCCTTTTGTGATGTGGTTCCATCGGGAAGGCAGCGTGCCTCGAGGGTGGCTGAATCTGTAACTACTGCATAGGCTGCTTTTCGCCACCCCTCGGCTGTCACTATCGAACTTCCATCTACATAAAAGGTAAGGTCTGGATTGGACAGGGGAAGGTCAGACAGGCCCTCCCGAGGTTTAGCAAGTGCCTCTATTAGTTCAGGACAGGAATGGGCTGGGGAGGGGGAATGGGATGGAAGGGGAAGCAAAGTAGCCCGGTTGAGTGGAGAAGTGGGATGAAGGCTGACTGAAGGATTTTCAATAAAGAGTAGATGAAACTCCTGTAGGCGAGAGGGTCCTAGGTGAGCGAGAGATTTGTGAGAGAGAAGGTTGGTTAGCCAATGGGGGGAGAACACTGAGATGGGCTGGCCCCAGGTAAGTTTTAGGGATTCCTTGGTGAGTTCTGTTGCCGCTGCCAGGGCCTGCAGGCAAGGCTGCCACCCCCTGACCATGGGGTCGAGCTGTTTTGATAAGTAGGCTACTGAACGATACACGGGGCCCAGGGGTTGGGTTAAGACCCCAGCCGCAATCCCTTGTTTTTCGTTAGTGAACAAGTGGAAGGGGCGGTTGAGATCCGGTAGTTGGAGCCAGGGGGCTGTGGACAAGGCAGTTTGTAGGGTTTTAAAAACCCGCCCCACAACCTACGCACCAATAACAGCCCGCCCCGTCTCCATTCCCACTCCCCCACAGCCAATTAGAACACCCAGCCACTCCTTGCTCTCCCAAAGCTATAAAACCCCCGTCCTGGGAAGCCAGTGCAACTTCTCTGGCCCCCCTTTCTCGGACCACAGAACCTCGCCCGGGAGCTTAATAAATTGGCATTTAATTTTCCTAGGCTGGTCTCAGTTTCCTCATTTTAAACTTGGCAATAACCCTTACATTTGGTGCCAAAAACCCGGGAGGAGTTGTAAGACCCCTCCTGGGGGAAACTGACTCTTCCACTGTAAGCCGGACCAGGGAACCACTCCACCACAAGGGAAGGCTTCTGTTGCCCACAGCCCCTCCGGCTGCTTGCCTCGTGGACTCCCTGCTGGTAATCGCAGCCGCATCAGGGACTCCTTCTCCTTTCTCGCCATGGGCCCGGGGCCCCGGCCTCGTCTCGAGGACCTGAGTGTAGAGGAGACGTCCCTACACTCTTGTCTTCTCCCCGTGAGGGGTTTCTCAGGGTCAGGATTCTGAGGGAGACGTCCCCACCTTCCTGAACCCTCTCGTATCTGCCGGTGTTTGGTGGCACGGCCTGGGACGCTGAGCCGCCCTTCCAACCATCTCCGCAGCAGTGGCCGAGGTTTGCGTAATCAGAAGCCCCGTTTGCAAACCCGGGCCCTGCCTAACAGCAAGACCAAATCCCCGGCTTACGCCACTGAAACGTCTATCTCAAATCAGCCCTTTAGCATATAACCTCCCGTTAATTAAGTAACTGTACCTTCAGTTTCTCTTCCTACCCCTGGCACGAGTGAGTGAGTGAGTTTATGTGTAGTCCCACGGTGTAACATGGCATACCCCTTACAAAATCTAGGTCAGAGTCAAGGAAAAAAAAAAAAAAAGTCATCACACGTTGAATTTTTAAGTATTTACTTTCATATTTAATATTTCAAACTAATTGCAAGCAAAATATTTTAAATGAGAAATTCTCAAAAGACAACTGGGAGATGCTCCTGTATAATTTATTTCAATAAATATTATTATTTTGAGACAGAGTCTCGCTCTGTCATCTAGGCTGGAGTGCAATGACGCTGTCTTGGCTCATTGCAATCTCTGCCTCTTGGGTTCCAGAGATTGTCCTGCCTCAGCCTCCTGAGTAGCTGGGACTAAAGGTGTATGTAACCACACCCAGCTGATTTTTGTATTTTTAGTAGAGACTTGGGGTTTCCCCATGTTGGCAAGGATGGTCTTGATCTCCTGACCTCATGATCTGCCTGCCTGGGCCTCCCAAAGTGCTGGGATTATAGTTGTGAACCACAGTGCCCGGCTTCAATAAATATTATGTACCTTAGCATATGTTTCTATATGATCTCCTCCAAGTCTGCTGTCTTTATGTTTCTTTCCCTTTTTTAAAAAAATTTATTGGAAATATATCTTCCCAGCTAGATATTCAACTCTTCAGTGAGGGCTATCTGGTTTTCATATATTAATCACCCACTCTCTGGAGTGTTTAGTGTAGTACTATATAAAGGATAATGATGATTCAATTTTTATGTAATTCCTACTATGTGTTATGAGAAGATAGTAAAGGGGTACTCAACCCCAAACTGAATTTTTGGCGCCAATGTTACCAGATAAGACATGGAATTAAGATTCACATTGCCAGAAATATGCAGGTACAGTGTATGAAGAATATAATGCCACATATGAAAGTGGTATGGATGACATCCATCACTTCAGGCAAAAGAAACACTATAGTTAATTACCAAGAAGGTTGGCAAGACATTTTGGAATCTGAAAAATGCACTATTGACTCCGAATGGAAAACACTAAACAAGTTTTTTTTTTTTTCTTTCACCCAACAAAAAAAACACCAAAAAACTTAGCATTCCATTGTTGGGGTAGATACAAAAACAAACAAACAAAAATATAATTTATTCTATTAATAAATATACTTGGTGACTGGCAGATTTTCATTGGCAATTGTTAAAAATAGAACAGTAAACATCTGATATCTCAGTCTTAATTAAGATGAGCATAATGTGATGATACTGGGGTGATGGGGATAAGGGACATTCCTGATAATCTGCAAAGAAGGAACAGGTACAACGTGGCAGTCTTAGTAGTGTATACGTATTATACCTGTTGGCTTAAGTAGTGTATACGTATTATACCTGTTGGCTTAAGTAGTGTATACGTATTATACCTGGAGCCCTGATTGTGTTTATATGTTATTTGCACACTTTGATCCCCTTAGCAACCAACTACTTGGAGTTACAAAAGTTTTGCTTTAATCGAAAACCTGTTTGTGGAAAAGATGTTTTATCAGTGTCCAGACAATGAAAAGAAACAAAAATCAAGCAAACTCAAAGCATTTAAAGCAATCATGGTTGCTAAGGAGATGGAAAATAAAGTCAACACAATTTAAGGGGCAGTTTCAGTTAGCAACAGTACAGATGTACTCAGGGAAATCTGAGCATGTCCATGGTAAAGAAGGTGGTGTCCTCACGTCTTTAACAGTGAGGAAGGCTCACTGCAACCTCCACCTCCTGGGTTCAAGCAGTTCTCCTGCCTCAGCCTCCTGAGTAGGTGGGATTACAGGCTCGCACCATCGTGCCCAGCTAATTTTTGTATTTTTAGTAGAGACGGGGTTTCACAATGTTGGCCAGGATGGTCTCGATCTCCTGACCTTGTGATCTGCTTGCCTCTGCCTCCCAAAGTGCTAGGATTACAGGCATGAGCCACCACGCCCGGCCTCTTTTCCTTTCTAACCAAACTGGCTCTCATCTGTCTGCCCTTTGTCGGCTATATCCTGGCTATTTCTTCCAAATCTGAGTGTGTAGCAAAAGCTCCTTGCCCTAAGAAGGAGCTGCCTAAGTTGCAGGGTCCTCTCCTTTCTGGAACAGAGGGGCTAGAATTTGACTCCCTCCTTTGCAACCTAAATTACCTGATTACATCCTGAATTGCAATGGCTCATTTGATTCCTAAAAGCCAGCCTCCAGGTGTTTTCTAGGCCAAGCCCCAGAATATAATTGGCCTCTTCCTTTTTGTTTTCTCTTCTCAGACCCATCTTCCTTCTCCCTTTCCATGTTTCAGTGCTGTCAGTGGTAATAATAGTATTAATAGTGACTAATGTTTATTGAGTTCTTAATATATTTGGGCACTGTTCTAAACACATTTTCAAATATTAACTCTTTTGGGTCTCACTAACAAGTTGGGATTTATATAATTTTCACCCCTATTTTGCAGCAGAGGAAACCAAGTCACAACTAACAATTGGCTGGGCCTGAATTCAAATCTAGGCAGTTCACAGTCTTTATCTGTAAACAATGCTGATTTTCATGTGAATCTATGTTGTAATAGAATTACTTGGGATAATGAAGGTCATGGAAGAAACACAATGCATTTCAATATACCCAAAGTCTGTTGATGTGAATTAAATGCTTGTTGGTGATAAAAGTCATGCTTCTGATGAAATCCTTCTTGGAATTCATAAGACTGGTGATTTTGTGTGTATTGGGGTAACGGTAGTTATTTACACCCATTCAAAAAATATTTGAATACTCGTGTGCACTAAGAAATCAAAGAAGATTTCAGATGAGATGTTATATTGGTCTGTTCTCACGCTACTAATAAAGGCATACCCAAGACTAGGTAATTTATAAAAAAAAGAAAAAGAGTTTTAATTGACTCACAGTTCCACATAGCTGGGGAGGCCTCACAATCATGGCTGAAGGTGATTGAGGAGAAAAGTCACATCTTACATGGTGGCAGGCAAGATAGCTTGTGCAGGAAAGCTACCCTTTATAAAACTATCAGATTTTGTGAGACTTATTCACTATCATGAGAACAGTACTAGAAAGACCTAACACCATGATTCAATTATCTCCCCCTGGGTCCTTCCCATGACACATGGGAATTATGGGAGCTACAGTTCAAGATGAGATTTGGGTAGGGACACAAACAAATGTTGTTAGATGCCTTCCTTCAGCTGCCCTATTAGCTTTCAGTTTAGTCGAGGAAGCCAGACATATAGACAAAAAGACACACAGTATAAAAGATGCTATGAGCATACATCAGGGCACATGTAATTACGATCAAATTTATCACATGTAAAGAAGAGGGGAAGTTTCACAGGGGAGTATACTCAGAATATACGATCAGGCAATTGTCCTGAGAAAATTAATTAAATTATTATTCCAATTAAACTTTTCTAATTATATTTCTCTTCTAATGTATGAAGAAACAGATTCCATGGGAACTTGGAGGCCAAGCTAATTTTTCTCATCGTATCTTGTTTTTATTCAAATTATAGTTACCAGAATTCTGAACTAGTGGAGTTTCCATGCTGGTTCCAATTGTTCTCCCAATAGGTGTTTTGACATTCCATAAATATATTTGCATAATTGGCTGTGTTAGTTCTGGTGTGATTTGACATGTCTTGTGATTCTCAAGGTCTGAGAGAAGCTTGTGACAACCCTGAATCAACATTGTGTCCCCAGTTATTACCAAATCATGCACATTATCTCATGGAGGGGTTTTCAGGGATGATAGATGAGAGTGTCTATATTTTGAGTGATTGCTTAGGAAAGGTCAGAAGTGCTTTCCATAATATCAAGCCTTAAAACACTTCAGATGTGATTTCTGAGCTGAGAGCTGAGTCAACATAAGAGCATTCCATGTAACTAGCCTGCATCTGTTATGCTCCAGTAGCAGGCTGTTGCAGACTAGAAACACAGCCCCATCTGAAGCATCTAGTAGTGTTGCAGAAGTCAGCAGGTAAGAAGCAGAAGCCTGGGAGAAAGCTGTAATTAAAGCAATTCCATCAGAATTGAGTGGTACCACCTTGTAGGAAAAGAAATAATTTATTCTTTCAGAGAAGGAAGGTGAACAGGAGAATCTGCAGAAGGCATAAATCACATCATCAAAATTTCAGTGCAATGCATGCTCAGGCATAAAATTTTGGGTGGATGAAGGGTTGCTTCTTCTGTAATGTAGCACAGTACCTGGAGCTCCAGGAATGGGGAATCAATGCAATAGAAGATAGATTCCATAAACAGTGATCCAGCAGGGAGGGTAAATGTCAGTGAAACAGACAAACAGGCAAGGATTAGGGTAAGGCAAGTAAGGCCAACTTGTGCAAGTGCAAGGTTAGATCCTGCCTTTGTCTAGAACTGTAATCTTTCATTCATCATGGATTTTTTGAATTAATGTTGATTTTAAAAATATTATTTATGTTGATTACTATGTTTTTTTGACACCATTTACATTTTACTCCAGAGGAAAGTACCTCCCTAGTGCTGGCCCTGCGTGACTGCAATTGAAGTGAGATATTTCAACACGATGGTTCTATTTACTTATATAGTGTAAGTGTTGAAATATTCACTTCAATTGCAGTCAGGCAGTTGAAGTGAGATATTTCAACACTTATACTATATGAGTAAATAGAACCGTTGCATTTTATTGTCAGTGTGACCTCACAGGATATCTGATGCTACCTTAACACAGAAGGTGCAACCAGGAGACCTTAAGACCATGTTCAGTCTCCAGTCACTTTTTATTTGCCATAAACAATGTTTACTTTAAAAAATTGAGTTAGTTGCCTCTAAAAATTGGAAAATTTCTTCTGAAAACAATTTGGATGTCAGGCTTCTCTTGCAAAGTTGGAAGGTCTAGTACCCAGGATCTGTATTCTCTCATAGAAGTAATCAAGTAAAGCTGACGAGAATATTTTCTCCAGTTCTGTGAGCCCACATGATGTGGGCATGTTACCTCCCTGGTGCTGTAGATATTGAAATTCTGGAGATTCTGAATTCTGCTTAACTGCAGGGTCCTTACAATATATCTCTTTAAGATGGGCTTACATTCATTTAGTAAATAATGCTAATATTTAATTTAATAATTTAATAAATAATAAGTAATGATTATTAAATTTAATAAATAATGATTTGTATGCATATTATGTGTAAAACATTGTGCTGAGGAACAAGATGACAAGGTCCCTCGCCTCTTGGAAGGAAGAGTAAGGTATATGGCTTGAGTTTTGTCCACTTCACCACAATAAATAGAAAGGATATGCTGAAGTGCTAACCCCAATACCTTAGAATGTGACCTTATGAAATAAGATCTTTACAGAGATAATGAAGTTAAAGTGAGGTCATTAGGATAAACATTAATAGTGTTTATATGACTGGTGTCCTTTAGACTGGTGTCCTTTAGAAAGGGGGAAATTTGAACACAGAGACAGATACACACAAAGGGATAATGATGTAAAGACACAGAGAAGGTGGCTGTGGGACTGGAGTGCTGGATTGCTGGTAAACCCCAGAACCCAAAAGAAGCAAGGAAAGATTCTTCCTTAGAGCTGTCACAGAGAGCAAGGATTTCCAGACACCTGAATTTCTGACTTCTACCCCTGAGACGGAGACCATAAGTTTGTGTTACCTTAGCTACATGAGTCTTTGGCACTTTGTTACAGCAGCCTTAGGAAACACAGGAATAACAGTTGGAACAAACACTAATAATTCTTGTGAAGGGTTAATAACTGGAGGGTGCAGAGTGCTGGGAGAGTGTATGTTGGGATGCGTGGGTTGACCTCATTTGGAGGTTAGGGGGCTTTTCTGAGGAAGATATGTTTTTGCTGAGGTCTGAAGGATGAATAGAAGTTATTTTTTTCTGGTAATGGGGGAGACAGGTGCAGTCTAGTCTGGGAGGACTTGTATGTGTGCAGGCTCTAAGGAAAGAAGGAAGAGAAAGGTATATTCAAGAAACTGGAATCTGGGCAGTGACTAAACCACAGAGAGAAAATCATGGAGCCTGCTCAGGTGGGCCTTATGTAGCAGGGTGTATCGACTTAGTTGCTGTGCTATGTTGGGGAAGTTACTTAACTTCTCTGAGGATAATAGCAGTGTTTAACTCACATGGGTCTTACTTAGGATTAGATGAGATACTGAGTGAAATGGCTGGACATCGTTAGCCCTTGATAGATGTTACTTATGATTTCTGTTCTTGCTATTATTATTGACAGGACAGGGATATTTATGGCCCTGGGATGCCCTTAGTGATATGGTCTCTATTCTGAAGGCAATGGGAAGCTAGCACAGGATTTTAAAAAGAACTTCAACACAGCCAGATTTTATCTGTAAAAGTTCCAGATGGCTGAGTGTGGAAAATGGACTGGAGATCGGTGGAGCAGAGGCCTAAGGAAAGGTGACTGAGGTGAGCGTGGCGGTAGTCCTGCTTTGATCACTTTGTAGAATTTGGGGAGATCACGCAATTATCTTAACCGATTTTGAAATTCCACAAAAAAGTACTTTCTTCTATGTTTAAGGGTTTTCTTCTAGAATGAATATGCCCCAGGGTGATGCACGGATTTTTTAATCTCAATCCTTCCATAAACTTAACAAGTGGCCTTGAGCAAGCCTCATATGGCTCAATTAATCATGATGCAAAAAGGTAAAAAGGAAAATTAGATTCTATATATAGAGTGAAGTCAACATTTTTGGTTATTGAACACATTAAAAAATGTCTTTAGGAGATTCCAAATACATCCTTTATTTGTTTTTTTATTCGATTTATGTCTTTTGAATTCATTTTAAAAGGGAAATTGTATTGATTTGCTCTTCATGAAGCCACATTCAGCACTAACAGAATTTGTGATCTCAGGTGAAGACAAAATGCTGGGCTGGCAAATGTTCATAACAAATGTGAGTTTTAAATAAAGTACTGGATGTGCTAGAAATTCATTAGATAATGAAAGCCATCAAGAAACACTGAGGATGCTGTGGTTCATTCTGGATTTATGGCTGATTCTTTTAAAAAGCATCACATTTGATACAATGGCTTTGCCTAGTATTGAAACACTTAAAAATTATCTGATAAATTCATTGTCGGTGAAGGATTACCAGTGGAGATTTACCTGTGATGCCAGGGGTAGGAAATGTTGAAGTCTAAATATGGTAAGTGTTTATTTCCTAGTGATAGTTTATTATGACACTCAGCTTTGAAAGGGGAAAAAATCTCACAGCAAAATTTCCTCTCTCTGAAAACGGAGTAAATTCTAATGTTTTTCTGAATTTATTCTGTCATAACAGAGTATCATTAAATAAAGATTTCTTTCTGTTGCAATGCCCTTATTCAAAATCTTATTCCCTTTTGGGCAAAGTTAAATATGAATATTAGCTTATTTTAAATAGTTAACATATGTTTTCTGTACACTAATTAAAGCAGTAATCTTTATATGCAAAACATGGGTGTTTTGACCTGCATGAATTTTTAAAACTAAAAAGAAATCATATCAGACTAAGAACTATTATTATAAAGCAAAGACCATTGTTTACATTTAAAAACTTACCTTTCTTTTTATTTTTGGGTGTATATGTTTGTTTTAATGTAAGCAAATACACAAAGCCGTTAAAAAGATACTGGTGAATGTCATGTATTTTAGGAATTTTTATTTTTGTAAAATGAACCAGCTAATTTTAATGAATTTTGCAAAGTTTTATGGTAAAGTAACATTTAAAAAAATTTTCAGGGTGAGGCACTTTAATTTGAAACTTTCTCAGCAACTCAATGGTGTTTTACTGAATAGATATGGACACAGTTTCACTAGTGTCATCCCTTCCTCAGTGTGTTTATTCCATCATGATGAGGATTTTTACTACTATATCCCCCAGTACTAGAAAAACCCCTTTCTGCTACATAGTAGGTGCTTGGTAAGTACTGGTTTACTGAATGAATAAATGTATTTATTGGTATTAATGACAGAAAATTTGTAGTGCTGTTCCAAATAAAAAGAACATTTGAACTTCACACTTTTAAGCTTGAAAGTGGATATTGCTATGTGTTTCTGTTTTCACACTGCTATGAAGAAATATCTGAGACTAGGTAATTTACATACACACAAAAAGAGTTTTAATTAATTCCTAGTTCCGCATGGCTGGGGAGACCTCAGGAAACTTACAGTCATGGTGGGAGGCACCTCTTCCAGGGTGGCAGGAGAATGAGTGCCAGTGGGGGAAATGCCAGATGCTTATAAACTATCACATCTCAAGAGACCCACTCATTATCATGAAAACAGCATGGGGGAAACTGCGCCCATGGTTCATTTACCACTACCTGTTCCTTGCCATGTGGGGATTGTGGGGATTATGGGGATTACAATTCAAGGTGACATTTGGGTGGGGACACAGAGCCAAACCATACCAGGAGTGAGCATACTGAACACATATATGCTGTCTGACTTTGATTCTCACAACAGTCTCTTGTGAGTTCATTGTATTATGTCCATTTTATAGATTAGCAAGCTGATGTTCAGAAAGAAAAAGTAACTTCTTCAAATTCACATGACTCAGAAATGGTAGAGGGAGAATACCCACAGACATCTCTTTGACTCCAAAATCCTGGATATGATTGGAATTATAGGAAAAGGCAGTGACATGATCTTTTTTAATTTTAATTTTCATTTTCGCTGGGACATTTTGAATAGGTCAAGGTCAAAAATCAAAATAAACATAAAAGTGAAGTCCTGTAGATTTCATGCTGCTAGTTGGAGTAGAACAATAGATTTGAAAGCTCCAGAATAAGGGCACTATGGAACTTTGGAGAGCTAATTTTTTAAGTTAAATATCTTGGGTTTTCTTATTTATTAAAGTTAAGAGGTGATGAGTAGTCCTGCAGTGTAAAAGAAATATAGTCCATCTTTTCTTTCTATTACACTTTTGATGGAGTTTATATATAGTGAGTGAATTAGTCCATTCTTGCATTGCTGTAAAGAACTGTCTGAGACTGGATAATTTATGAAGAAAAGAGGTTGAATTGATTCACAGTTCTTCAGGCTGTACAGGCAACATGGTTGGGAAGACCTTAGGAAACTTACAATTATGGCAGAAGGTGAAGGGAAAGCAGGCACATCTTATATGACTGGAGCAGGAGGAAGAGAGTGAAGGAATGAGTTCACTCAGATGTTTATCAAACACATATTTAGTACCAGATGCTAGTTACTGCAGATATTAAAAGTGCTTACATATTTTTAAACAACCAGATCTCATGAGAAGTCACTATCAGGAGAACAGCAAGGGAGATGTCTGCCCCCATGATCCCCATCACCTCCCACCAGGCCCATCCCCCAACACTGGAGATTACAATTTAACTTGAGATTTGGGCGGAGACACAAATCCAAACCATATCATTGAGTGATGCTGGAATAAAGCTAAAGAGGACAAACTATCCTATTTCCTTGTTCCTCCAGTTGCAATGACATACAAACTAGTCTTCTACCTTTTTTCCCCCTCTTACTTCAAATGCCGTGAGTAAGTCTACATTTGGAACAAGAGGGCTTTTAAAAGGGGCAGAAGTGTTTAAAGAGGGGGCTGTGGGAGTACTGAGTGGTTTCTTGATTCTTTCAAATTATTTGTGAGGCCGAGCCTTTGCTTTGTTGGGATGATTCCTGCTAATGTTACAGTCTGGAATTTTTTTTTTTATCTTAACATCTCTTTAAGGTACATCACTTTTCCCCCAACCCTCAAGCACCCTACATGAATGTGGCACCTAATGTGAAAATAATGCGAAGGGGGGATGTGAAGGACAATCTCTCATATGAATCGATAGGGAAAAGGGGGAAAGTTGGCAATCCAGCATTTGGGATTCATGGTGCGACCTAAGTTCCATGAATCTGGAAAAATGGAAGCACTATGTAAGCATATAGCAAAACATATTTAAACTATTAAACAGGCATATTTGAACTATTAATCTCCCAGTCTAGTAAGCGTTAGCCAGTTTGACAGAGGACCAGTGCTGGGCAAGATGTGGTTAAATTTGCAGAAAAATCAGAGGGGGGATAAAAAAGAATCCTGAAGCTGCAAAACAAAATGGAAAAACTGAAAAGAATATTCACAACAGTTTGAGGCAATTTCACCTGGAGAACAAAGCTTTTGAGACAGGATAGAAAATGATTCAGAAGATAGTGAACTCCTCTCATTTCTCATGTATGTAGGATATACCCTGGTTCCAAATACCTGGAGGGAGACCAGGTGAATATAAGAAAATGTCAGCTATTCACTGGGAATAACGATTTCACTCAGATGTTTATCCAACATGTATTTAGCACCAGATGCTAGTTACTGCAGATATTACGGTGAACAGAGAGAGATGGTTTATGCCCTCACTGAGCATACAATCTAGTTTAAAGAAGCAAAACATAAGTGACAAGTACAAAGATAAGTGAAAGACAAGTTGACCTGGGAAGCAAATGGTAAAACACCTGACTGGCCAGGATTCCAGGGAAATTTCTGAACAGCATGGAGATTTGCAGGATAACACTTGTGTTAGTTAGTTGTATGTGTCAACTTCACTAGGCTACAGTAGCCAGTTATTTAGTCAAACATGAATCTACAATCTAAGTGTTGCTGTGAAGGTGTTTCATAAATGTGTTCAGCATTTACAGTCGGTTGACTTAAAAAAGAGATTGGTCTAGGTAATATTGATGGGCCTACATCACAAGCAATTGTGAGCCAAAAATCAGATTTCCTGGAAAAGAAGAAATTCTGCCTTAAGACTGAAGTATCAAATCTTGCTTGAGTTTCTATCCTGCCAGAGCTGCCCTGTAGATTTCAGAGAGACCTGCCAGCCCTCATCATCCTGAGCCAATTCCTTAAATCCAATCTGTTACCCCCACACACGTACACGCACATGTATGTATGTATATTTGTGTGTGTACATATGTTCCATTTCTGTAGAGAACCTTACTGATAAAATACCTTAGTCATGTAAAGTTGGTGTGTGTTGGGGCGTGTGCAGTGAGGGAGGTGACTGCTCAGGAAGACTTAAGAGTGCAAAAGAGTAGCCAGATCAGGAAGCACATGATAGATGACCTCGAAACTTTGTAAGTATTGTAGGAGGACCAGATTCACATTTTAGAAAGGACATCTGATTGTATTACTTTTGCACACACAAGTTGAGAAAAATGTGTTTGAATTCCAGCAGGAAGGATATTAGGAAGATTTTTTTTTTTTTTTTAATAGGGGAAAGAAGTGCTGAATGTATTCTGGAATCTAAAAAAATTGCATTTTTATCAATGACGGTCACAGTTTTGCAAAAGATTTACAAGCTTTTTTTTTTTTTTTCCTACAATTAGGTTTATATTTTTCAGTAGGAAGTTCTTGTAACTGGGAAAATACTCCAATCTGCGGAGCAGCAGTTATAGAAGAAAAACTCTCGCAAACAGCATTTGGGGTGGAAGGGTGGAGGTCATCAGGGGATTCCCGCTGAGAAAGTGGGAAGGAAGAGAGTTTAGAAACTGATTGAAGTTCCGCTACATCCCATGTGTTGTGAGAGAATTCGCCTGTTACGACGACGGCAACGTCTGATCTCCTGGCTTTCTTCCCCTCTTTGAGGGGTTCCGTTCCGCCCCACTGTGGCCACGAGCTGGCAGTCCCAGCGCCGGGATCTTGGAGTCTGGGCAGTGTCTGGTACCTGCCACACTGGGATGTTGATGGGGAGGAGGTTGGGGCGCGCTGAGTTCAGGCTGGGGTCGGAGTTCTCTCACCTTGCAGCTCCCACCCGCTACGCTTAGAAACCTACGCCCGCAGCAAAGGGGTCTTGCTCTGAGAGAACCGAACCGGGTTTTCTTCCATTTCCTTTGCAGCTCTAGAGGTCTTCGCCCTGGCTCCAGGTGCGTTCTCCTTTTCCGTCTTGGGCGGTCGGCTGATTATAGCGCCCGGCTCAAGTCCAGCACCCTCGGAGGTGAAGTGGGGCGTGTTGGTGACTCCTTAGCCCTTCCCCAAGGTCTAGACTGGAAGAAGCCAGGGTCTTCATTATCGCTCCTACTCCAGGGGTCTCAATGTGCCAATGGGGACACTTCCCTGTAAAAGTCTGGAGGGCCACGAGGGCGAGGAGGATGCCTACGTGCAGAGATCCGACGACTCGCGTCCCAGAGCTTGGTCCCACACCGGGTCCCACACCCCGCATCCTGGCCAGGAAGGAGACGGGACGCATCCCAGTGTTATGTGAATGCCAGATAGCCAGAGTGAGGATTTTGGGGGGTGGGGAGGGGGTTAGTGGAAGGGGCTGAGAAGGGAAGAGGCAGCAGGTGAGCCAAGGGGTTGTGCCCCCCGGGGGCGGGAAGAAGGGGTCTTTAGAAGGAGCATCTTGCGGGGGCGAGGCAGGCAAGGGTAGGGCTAGGAGGAGGTGCGGAGAAGCCAGCCTTGGCGGTGAGATGGGAGGGGGAGGAGGCGAGGAGGAGGGAGTTCCGAAAGGAGGGAAACGAGCAGGCGAGGGGCGACCGGAGCGAGCAGGGAAGGGAGAACAGCGGACGGCTGCGGAGCCGCGGGCGCCCGGACCGTGCCACACACCCCCCGCGGGGCACGGAGGGCATTGCCGGGGGAGACACACAAAGACATGCGAAGAGGGGCTGAGCGAGGCTCGCGCACAAAGACGCCGGGGCGCACGGCAGCTCGGGCTGCACCCACCGCCCCCGCGCCGCGCCGTGCCGGGGCCGGGCCAGCGAGGAGCCCGGGACTGAGCGCGTGGCGGCGGCGGCGGCGGCGGCGGGTAGGTGCGGGACCCGGGTCGCCCGCGCTCTCCGGGTGACCCGGGCCCGGCAGCAGGCGCGCGCGGGGGCGGCGGCGCCTGAGCCCAACTTGGCCTCCGCCTCGCCCTCTGCCCAGCCCGTCGGTGTCCCCTCCTTCCCGCGATTTCGTTTCTTCTCACGCTCCCCCCGCCCCCTCCCGCGTCCAGCCCCGCTCTCCCCACCTTGTAAAACAAAGCCGGGGAAAATGCCTGCCCGTGCAGCTCGGAGCGCGCAGCCCATCTCTGAATAAGAAGTGAGTACAATGGCGTGTTTGTAAAAAAAAAGCTTCAAGTCCATCTTTTTTAAAAAACATTTTGAATGCTGCATGCCTCATGCTTCCCAGCGCCTCGCGGGAGAGACCCGGCTATAGAGCAGGAGGTGAGACAACCCCCGTACCCCACCCTTCTGGCCGCACGCTCTCCTGCCCCAGCCTGTCCTGGGAGGACTGCAAATGCCCCCTCTCAGCAAGCGGCCGTTTCCCATCTTCGCTTCGCATCCTAAGTGTTGGGTCGTAATCTGGATTTGGAGGCAAACCCATGCTCAGATCCTCTCCTGCCTGCTTCTCCCCCCTCTCCCACCGGTGCCCGCGGTTTTTGCATCTGCCTGAGATATGGGTTTGGAACACCTTAGGGGAGTTTCCCATGGAGAAGGACTGTTAGCCCTTGGGAGCAGCCGACAGGCAGGACCCCTGGTGACCCCGGTCACACTTGTTGCCCATTGCCTGGTGGGACAGGCAGTGGTGCTGAAAACAGCTTGTTTCCCCTGCTATTCGGTGGTCAGTCGCAGCTGGAGCGAAGACATATCTGGGTGAGAACAGGAGCCCAGGATTAACAGAAGACTGTGATGAGCTGGGGGGGAGGGGAGTGGGTAGTGACGGTGCTGAGTGTGTGTGGAAGGGGCAGCTTCTGTCCCTGATTATACATCAAATGGCGTGGAGATGGAAACCCAGAGGTTCCCTGTATTAGATAAAGAGAACAGTCTGCTTTTTTTTCTTTTTTAGTATTATTTTGATATTTCATCAGTTTCTGTTCATTCTGTCTGCCAAATGTACATTACATATATTTCTGCTAATTAAGAAATAAGGCAACAGCTTAAAAGAATTAAACTCCTTCAGGAAATGTATTAGGTTAATATACTCGCACGCGCGTGCGCGTGCACACACACACACATACACACACACACACACACACACACAATCTTTTTTTTAAAAATCTGTCTCTTTCCCCCCAAACCATGTAATGCAATGTGGCAATGTCTTAATGGGATTTCAGATTGGGATTTGGTGTCATCAAGGTAAACAGTCTTGGTGCTTTCTGGTTCTGCAGAGTGGAAACTACTGATGTGAAAAATCACAAATAGCACGGATCTGAAGAGGAGAGGCTTGGAAAGCTTCATTAAGAGAAATATTGTGGAATTTCTACGTGATTTTTTTTTGTTGTTTTTATTCCAAAGATGGCTAAATTTTAAATTATGACTTTTTTCACTCAGACTCATTAAGCAGCTGGGAGGTTGTGGGGAGTCTGCAGATGATAGTGATTTTAGCTATTATCAGCACTTCTATTTTAACAGTTTTTTTTTTAAAATGTTAGCATTAAACACATGTCCAGTGCTAATTTTGAGTGAAGGTGTCTTTATAAATATTTGAAAGGTGTCTACTAGCTTGTGGCTTTATTTGGAACAGGTGAATGTATCAGGAGGAACATGTGCATTCCTCTGTGTAGCAGGTTGAACCTTAGGAAATTGCTGTAATAAGCCATATGTACATGGAATCTCCACTTGGAGCCAGGGTACAGAAACCTCATCACAGCTCTAATTTCATCTCTTCCAAGTCAGATCCATTCAGAGCTTTGCTGGTTGAGGATCCTGTCATCTGCCATCATTTTACAACACTACTTAGGTCTAGTGCTTTAAATAGCTCTGTTTGCAAAGTTTCTTTCTGATGGGCAATTAGAGATGTACTTTATGAATTAAAACTATGGTAGCCTACATTTGTTAGGTAACACTTACCTACAGTGTTAGGTAAGAAGGTAGGATAGGTAGCCATGTGAAAATTGGCATTTTTTATTAGCTTCTCATACTGAAGTAATTTCAGGTGCCTATAGGGTATTTGAGTGCAATTCCATGGAGATTTCTTATATACTTACTTAAAAGTATGTTTTAGATAAGATTATTATTTTATAATTTATATTATATACATGATAGCAAGTTTACTGAAATCTGTAAAATTATGGACTTTAAGTTGATAATTCTGTTTCAGTTGGTGGTTTTTAAAAGTCTCTTATTTTTCAGCCATTGTATTAACCTTTTAGTTCAATGTTGTCTTTCCATAAAATGTTGTGTAGTAGATGGTTAATTTTCCTCTTACCAAGTAGAAGTCTAGTATCGCTTATAATTTTGAAAAAGAAATCCATTAATGATATTTTTGAACAGCTGTGATAAATAATAAATGGATTTAGAGTCACCTCAGAGTATATAGCAATTTGTAAGAGAACCATATAAATCCACTCTAATGGAGCAATTAGCTTTGAACAGAACATGTAGAGTCTAAGGTGTGAGCCATGGTTTTATTTTTTTTTCCTGATACTGTTCACATTTGAAAAGGAAGGTACTTGTCTTCTCTTGGTTGTGTCAAGGATTGACACAATGATTAGCAATAACTTTTATTTGTAAAACTCGGAGATTGAAAAACAAAATACAGGGAATATTTTATCACGAGCCCACTTTGGAGAACAGGCAAAAAGACAA
Organism: Alouatta palliata; assembly: GCA_004027835.1. Lineage (NCBI taxonomy): Eukaryota > Metazoa > Chordata > Mammalia > Primates > Atelidae > Alouatta > Alouatta palliata. The sequence continues at coordinate 10,577 of PVKV010023245.1, read as the reverse complement.
GGTTTGACCATTGAGTAGTTTATTTACCACCATTCATCATTTTTACCAGAAAATGATGAATGATTTATTTTGAGCAACAATGTTTGGATCACAAATTCTCTTATAATGCAATTCATTTATTGTAATAAATTTTAAAATGGAAATAGAGAACGTTCTTTATATTGCTTGCTTGTGGTATAAAGTTCTTGAGAACCGTAATAACCATGAGCCATCTTCTCAAGTATTCAAGTATCTAGGTAAGTACCATCAACTCTTAGGAGTTCGGTATCTCTTTGCGGACTGGCATAGTGGACAGATGTAAATTTAGACATTTATTAGGAAGCCTTTAGGCATTCTTTTCTTTTTTTGAAGTTTCTTGGTTCGACTCCAGTTTTTTTTTTTTTTTTTTTTTTTTCTCTCCCATTTGGAACTCCAATAGCAGCAGAGAGCACAGATCCAGCCCCTTTTCCTTGAACCCATAAATGTGGTCCTGAGATCTAGTGACAGCACTCCTGGTTTGGGTTCCAGAGCTTCCACCAGGAGAGCAACTGGAATTCAATCAGCCTTCTCTGACCCCTTTAAGAAGCAGCCCTACCAATTCCCTTCTCATCTCCTCCAACCTAACCCTCATTCTCTGTTGTTATCAGTGGCGGCACCTGACTTGCTGGATCCTAAATCTGCCGCTCAGAACTCCAAACCGAGGCTCTCGTTTTCCACGAAACCCACAGTGCTTGCTTCCCGGGTGGAGAGCGACACGACCATTAATGTTATGAAATGGAAGACGGTCTCCACGATTTTCCTGGTGGTTGTCCTCTATCTGATCATCGGAGCCACCGTGTTCAAAGCATTGGAGCAGCCTCATGAGATTTCACAGAGGACCACCATTGTGATTCAGAAGCAAACATTCATATCCCAGCATTCCTGTGTCAATTCAACGGAGCTGGACGAACTCATTCAGGTAATGGCATGGAAGGAGTTGTTACTCCGTTCCCCCAAATGGGGAAGAAGGTGATAGGAGGAGACAACTCATAGCCAAGTGTAGTATGAGTGTGCTGGAGGGAGCCCTATCCCACCTCATGCACCTTAACATATAGCTCTATCTCCCAGTTTCTTTCATTTCCCCTTTTCCTGCCTACGTTCTCGCTTCTGCCATCTTTTTCTTCTCCTCCTCTTTTAGTTCTCCCTCCCAGTGTTCCTTCACATGCTCTTCTGCTTCTGTTCTTCTATATTTCTTTCCTGTTGTCTTCCTGCTTTATTTCCCTTTGCCATGTCTTAGAAGTGGCAGTGGATACTCATGCAGTTGGGGTTACTATGCTGGAGGCCCTCATGATTAGGATGATCATTGACTGCTGAGAAAAATTCCCGTGGCAAAGGTGAGGAAAACAAAAGAAAGAAATGTGCTTTAATCTTGGCAGTGGCCGTTGTAAGATAGAAAAGATGAATTCGTGATGTGACCCTCTTGAGATAGGTACCCCTCAGGTCAACAAGTTATAGCTTACTTCCTCAATCTAGCCAGGTTATAACCTTGATGACTACTACCTTTTTAAACTATCTGCAGATAAGTGATTATTGCTCTTCTAACTCCCAGCTGAGAGAAATTTACTGCTATACAGAGTTTTTGAATGAAACTAATTTAGTTTTAATTTACTTCATAATAGCAGAACAATATCCTTACAGAAAAACATTTTGTTTTAAAAATTAATCCCAATAAGTTTCAGTTAGGCTCTTTAGAGATGGCTGTATTTTTTTTTGTAAATTTCTTTTTTGTAAATTGCATAAAACAATTTATTGTTCAAATAAGGATCTTAAGAAGAAAGCTTTAGAATTTTCTCACAAGAAGAGACTGGACTGGTTGTTGAAAATGTTTTAATTGTATACGCATCTGTTTTCCTAAAGAGTGGACTTTTCTTACCTGGTTTAATTTAAATTGGAATGGAAATTGTCTGTGAGTCATCATCTGAGCATGTTCTTTCTTATTTCATATTTGGTTTTACATTGTTTGAATGAGTTGGAATCGTGGGTTGAGCGGAGAAATGATTGTTGGCTTTAATCTTGCTTATTGTTTGAGGACCCTTTCTCTCATTTCCTCTTGCCATGGATCCCCAAATGCTACCTCTGCCCTTCACAGCCCTCTTAATTTACAGCATATGCATACAAGTCTGTTCAAGTTTTATTGAAAGATACCAATGCTAGTGTTCTCTGACACCTATTTAGTTTCTACTACATTCAGAAACTTCTGCATATGAAAATTTGACTTAAGTTTTGAAAAGGCTGTTTACTTATATACTGAGTTCTATGAGTTTTAGATGATGGTGACCTTTTTAGTACTGGCAGTGAAAGTGCCAGCTAACATTATTGTCCTAACTGCCCCCTTCCCTGGTCTCATGTAAGATTACTTTCACTTCATTCTCTCTTTGGGCCGCATAATCCTATGAGGTACTAAAAATCTTTGAGGAATCCCCAGTTCCTTTGAGTTTCTGAAGAAGAGCTCTTGGATGTCTTGGTGGAGGCAGCATGCTGTATTAGTAAAAGCTTCAACTTTGGGAGCAGATAAGATGTGTTTTAAACTGCAGTTGAGTGCTTTATTAGAAGTGTCATCTTAAACAAGTAGTTTTCCTTTTTAAGCCTTAAATGATCTATCTGGAATGAGGAATGAGTATCTGCCGAGTAGGGTTGTTGTGAGGTAAAGCGATAATCCGTGTAAAGTGTTTAGGTTCTCAGAAAGTGTTAGGTTTGTTTTCTGTGGTTGTTTTCCTCTCTTGTTTCTTCATTGGATTGTAGCTTCTGATTCATGTAGTTCCGTTCTTATCACCTGGAATGAGATGCTTGGTTGGACAGGACAGGAAAAAAAAAAAAAAAAACCAAACCATGACCAGCATTTCAGGACAACGTTGGAAGAAATCTTGTGTGAATTTGGAAAGGGTCTCACTGTCCAGCATTACCCAGATTTATTCAGAACTGTAAAGATAACTTGAAGGTCATGGCAGGTAGGAGCAGTCTGGTAGTGAATACTGATCACTTTTTGCTACATTGTCTTTGAAATGGAAACAAACAGAGCTCAAAATATGACCTAATTTTTTTCTTTATGCTCTCCTTGGGCAATCCATTTTAACTTTATTAATTTTCTCTGTTGAGTGTTTTTGCTTCAGAAAAATCTTTTTTATGCTGATTCAACATTTTTCAATGCAGAAATTACCTATTATTTACTCTTATATTGTTCACCTTTATAACCCAATGGTTCTGATAAATTATTTTTACTCTTTAAACATAATTTATTTTGATAAAAGAAATCTTTACAATGCCATGGCTTGAAGGATCAAGATAAGTGTGTAAATAGGGAGGAAGGTAAATATGCTAGTAATCATATATTAGAATTATACTCCCTTCATATGATTCTTATAAATTTCCCAATCTTTTTTCAAATTTATTTTCCCATTTAATCATTCCTTAAAACCTTGTAAGTGGGTCTATTGGGGAGCAATACCACAACACTGAGGATTAGATAGCATCATTTGGATGAGAGTTCAGGTCTTCAGAATCCTTTGGTCCGGCATTTTTCCTAGGACTGTCTGCTCCTTTGGAGCTTGCCTTCTTTCAGTGCTGCGGGGGAAATAGTTGGAGTGGTTAGCATTTTAATTATAGTGTTGGTGAAGAAATTCTGCTCCATTTTATGGAGAATGAGGACAGAGGAGGAAGTGTGTAGTCTGACAGTGAGCCAGTGTCAGGTGCAGTTAGTCTAATCTGGTCTCAGCCATTAAGTTATTAGTTACTCTTCTGGTTGGACTATACCAACTTGATCCGATGCTGTGGTTGTGTCTCAGGGTGGGGTTGGGAGGTGAGGGAAGATATAAGTAATGGAGCATTAAGGCAGATGAGATCAGCTGCTTTTGTTATAGAAGCATGTGTGTATGACACCTTCAAGACAAGATTGAGAAGGGGCAAAGGTATCAAAACAGATGCTGCTGTCAGCCTGATGTGATTTGAGCAATATGATTTTCAACTCCCATTACATTTAAACTAATGCGATGTCAATACAGAAGCATATATGGCAAATTGTTTAAGTTTTAAGAGCCGTGGATGCCATTAACAACAGCCAAAATTTATTAAGCACTTACTATGTGCAAGGCATCATTCTAACTCTTTACCTGTATTATCTCATATAACTCTCTTAAACAACCCTAAGAGGTAGGTGCTTTATTATCTGCTTTTACCTTATATGGAAACTGAAGCAAGGGGCGCTTCAGTTTCTGAGAGTGGGTAGTGGCAGAACTGTCGTTCAGATCTGTGGATAAACTCTAGCACTTAGTTCTGGTATGGACTGCCTTGAAAAATAATAAACATTTGTTGTAACGTTTCCTGTTATTCCACATGTTAAGGAATAATGAATGTTATGGTCCTATGTACATATAGCATATCTTTCTTTCTAAAATGGAAAGTATATAACCTGGATCTTAATATTCTTTCTGGACAATAGGATTATATCAGTATTTTCCCATTTAAATATGGTAAACCGGTAGAGGATGGTCACATTAGACGTACCTGGTCTTCATTTATTTCTACGTTAGCTGAATCAATTACAGGGTTAAAAGAGAGTGAAATCTATCTATATATTGATAATAAGAATATCTTACGGGAGATTTGACTTTTTTGTTTTCTAATTTGAGCCCCACTCCTCCTTGAGCTAGGTTGGGAAGATATTCTGTCTGTTTTGGGGTGAAGAAACTGACATGTTTGGACAAGGTCATCTGGTGGCCTCAGGTCTAGATCTTCGGAGTCTTCCCGCTGAAGGGATTATCTTCTGTTTACGCTAGGCTTCTCATTTTGGTTCATCCAGTGGCATTTATTGACGACCTCCAATGTGTTTACTTCAGTGGTGGGTGTTGGGCCACTTAAGATGATGGAAAAAAATATGGCTTCTCTCAAGGCACTCCCTCCTACATGTCAATCAAAGGAGATAGGTATTAACATAGATGTAATAGCATTATCATAGAAGTACTTACAGACTGGAGCTGGAATCCCTACATGTTGGAGCACTGAGGAAGAAATTAAGCATTTAATGAGAGTTAGGAAGATACAGAAGATGTGAAAGGAAACTGGATTTTAGGATGCCTTAGAAGACGAGGGGACTAGTGGACATTCTAAGCAGAATGGGCATGGTATGCTCCAGTAACTGAGTATCTGGGTGTGAGGGGACAGGGGCATGAGCAGGTCTAACAAAGGAGACCATGGATTGTTGTTCCATACCAGGGAGGTGGGCTTTATCCTAGGCCTCCTCCTCCACCTTCTGTCAGTGTGTGGGCACTTGGCTGTGTAGCAGAGGATACATGGAGCTACAGGATAAATAAATAAACATGCCTTCTCTAGAATACCAATGATCATGGCATTTAAAAACAAAACAACATTGTTTTATATTAATTCTATAATCATTCATCCATTCAAAAATATTTGTTGAATGCCTACTGTGTACATTGTCTTAAGTGCTGAAAGACAGTGGAGAATAAAATCAGATGAAAATTTGTACCATCTGTGAGCTTACATTTGCTGGGGAAGGTATTATGTTTGATAGAATAAGTTTCAGGAGAAAAAATAAAGCTGTGAAGAGGGCCAGGAAATGTTGGATAGTGTTGGTGATTAATTTCAGATATGGTCACTAGGGAGGCTTCACTAATAAGGTGACTTTTAAGTAAAGAGTGAGGGAAATAGCCTAGTAGCTGTTTGGGGAATAACAGTTATGCAGAATGCTCAGCACAGACAGAGGTTCTCACCCAGGGGAGAGTTCCTGGCATGTAGAAGAAATGCAAGGATGCTTGGATGAAGAGGTAGAAGGTGATGTCAGGCAGGTAATGGGGGCCAGGTCATGTAGGGCCCCATAAGTCATCATCGTAAGGAGTTTGGCTTTCTGGTGCAGATAAGTATCCAGCCCTGGCTTACATTTCAGCAGGATTTCTCTGGCTGTGGTGTTGAGAATAGAGTGCACAAGGCTGTGGGTAGAAACAGGGGAGGCAGGCAGGAGGCTGTTGTAATAATCCTGGTAAGAAATGAGGGGGGCATGAACTAAGGAGGTAGCCCTGGGGTTGTGAGATATGATCAGATTCCGGATATATTTTGGAAGGAGAGCCAATGGGGCTTTGACCAGAGGTGCAGTGCAAGGGAGAGGAGTCAAAGACAGCCCCAAGATTTTTGTCCCAGGGAATGAAAAGAGTGGGGTTCCCACTTTCCTGAGATGGGGAAGAGTGAAGAAGAGCTGGTTCGGGGCATAATGTCAGGAGCTTAGCTTTGGACATTGCACTAATTGTGTCAGTTAGATAGGTTTCAGTTATTGAGAAAGATTTATGGGATGCCAAATAACAAGGCTTACAGATCCACAGTTTATTGCAGGAAAATGATAAACATGTAGCAACCAAGTAAAGCCATGCATCAGAGGCAAAGGCTGCATGACGGCAAGAGGTCTCTAGAGGCCAGTGCCAGCTTCAGCGATACTTCCCCTGCAAGGCCATACCAGGACATTCTTCTCTTGAATCAAGAACCACTGATGTGTGCATGGAACATTTTGGAACCAAATAGCCTACAATGGGGTGTTAGCCAGGGATTCTTATATCTTGCTGGTCACATAGGCATATGTTTCCTACGTAACCAGCCCCAGTGACATAGCTCTCCAGAGTCTCCCCAAGACCAGGTGCAAATCATCCATTGCATTGTTAATAAGCAATGCTGACAAGCTGCTACCAACCTCCCTGAAACGCCTCAGACCATGGTTATAAAGTGACCACTCTTGGTTATCGTGTCTCATGCCTTTACCAAGGGACAGTGCTGTGTAGGTATTTAAGCAAAACAGCTCAGTCTGATTTCTGATTTCTCAGACTGATTTCAGGTCAGCACAGCCATGTGAAATTTGAGTTGATTATTAGGACATCCAAATGGAGATGTTGAGTAGGAAGCTGCAAATATGAGTTTGAGGTTTGGGGAGAGGCCAGGCTGAAGATACACATTTGGAAGTCATCATTATATAGAAGCTATTTCAAATCAAGATGCTGGATAAAATCATCTGGGGAATGAGCGTAGGTTGAAATGAACAGAGATTGTAGTGTGATTCCAGGAGCACTTCAACATGTAGAATCTGTAAGGACTAGAATCCAAAATGCATGTGAATAATTGATTTACAAACTAAGATTTCAAGGATTTTTCTCTCATTTTAGGAAACTCTGTCACTCTATGCCCCCAGACCTCTGAAGGTTTTATTATTTTCCTTTAAGGGCCATTTAAAAGAAGCATTTAAGAAGTAAATCTCGGTGAGGTGTGGTGACTCATGCCTGTAATCCCAGCACTTTGGGAGGTTGAGGCAGGCGGACTGTTTGAGTCCTCAAGTTCAAGACCAGCCTCGGCAACATGGCAAAGCCCTGTTACTATGAAAAATACAAAACTTAACCAGGCATGGCGGCACGTGCCATGCCTGTAGTCCCAGCTCCTGGGAGGCTGAGGTGGGTGGATCACTTGAGTTGGGAGGTTAAGGCTGCAGTGAGCTGTGATCACACCACTGCACTCCAGCGTTGGGCTAAAGAGCAAGACCCTGTCTCAAAAAAGTGCATCTCTAAGCATGTGAGCCATTAAAGGTGTGTATATGAGTAGGCACATCCATTTATGTTTTAGATCACAACTTTCCTAAGGGTGAATGGGATTGTTTGGCATACAAAGAGTGGGCTTCGAGCTGATTGTATGTGGTAGAGAGTGTACTACATGATTATATATAAGGTTGGTGCAAATGTAATTGTGGTTTTTTTCATTACTTTCAATGGCAAAAACTGCAAGTACTTTTGCACCAACCTAATACAATTATTTGGTGGCTGTCATTCTGATTTGTATAAGCACTCAGGTACGTTAGATATTTGACCTCAGTCTTAGAAAGAGTATAACTTTTTTTAATCATTTGATTTATGGACAGATAACAAGCTGTCCAGAAAGCATCCAAAAAGGTTTTCTTTTCTTACCGGTGGTTTTACACTTCTTGTAAAACTTTTGTATCTAATTATAGATTTTAGGGACATAAAAATAGCCTGCAAAATGTCTAAACATCCCATAAATACTTTATGTCTTTTGGGATAATCTCTGGAAAAAGCACTTTAAAGCAACGTCATGTGTAACCTTCTTGGATGTATATTAACCTAGTAGCTTGAATTATTTTACCAGATTAACTGGATGCTACTTAAATGTCAGCGCTCCAAAGGTAAGAGTTCCAAGAGGGAATTGGGCTACCGAATGAAGACGTAGAAGTCTTAAAGAAAACCATGTCAATTTCCAATTTTCCTAGAACTCCCGTACGTGCCACTTTCTTAGACGAATAATGATTCTTGCTCTCACTCTCTGCCCATATGTTCATGCTGGCTTGCAAAGTACTTTTTCTTGTATAACTACATCAAATAGCAATTGAGATATTTTCATGTACTATTTATTAATAACTAGCTTTTTATTATAAACATAGTAGTCTGTCAGAAAATTTTATCTTTGGAGAATATATGAAGAATAACAAGTTAATACTGGATACAAAATTGGAAAAGTCCCATGAGTGGTATATATCAATAAAATATCACTCAAACTGATGTGATTAAGAAGGAATATTATTTAAAAATAATGGCTAGAATGTTATTTGATAGATGGGATGGTTATTCGAGAATGAGAGAAATTATTCTGCATGTAAATGGTATATTTTAAAATATTTTTTGGCTGAAAATTTATTTAGTCTAAGCTAAAATCAAGACTTAAATGTAGAGCTCAGACAGACAGTATTAGAGTGAGGTTTGCCCAGTGTAGATCTGTTAATAGTAATTAGAATAATAGCTCAAAAATTCTGAGAATTGTATATTCCATATTTATTTTATCTTATATTTGCATATCATTTTACACTTTGAAGTAAGTTATATTACTTAATTCTCACATCCCTTAGGCATATATGTAGTAATGTATATTTGTAAAATGGAGAAGCTGAGGCACAGACGATTAAGTACCTTGCAGTTCAAAAAGAAACAAATGGCACCTTAACCAGATTCTTCCTCATGACGCCATCTCCAGCGCTTTTCTCTTAGACAGTTATACGGGAATGTGTGCAGCACATGTCTAGCAATATTAGATACCCAATAAATATTTAGTTCAACCATCATCATAGAGGTACTTTGATAAATATTCCGTCTTTCTTTGTTAGGAAACCAAAAGCCTTTTCTTCATTATCACCCTTTTACAGATGAGTAAGTTGAGGCACATATTGTTTAACCAAAGACCACACTGGCTGTTTCAGCTTGAGAGGCTGAAAGTGGCACAGCAAACATTAGAATTGCAGAGCTTCTATTCAGGTGACTCTAATGCTTCTTTCCACAGTACCAAATGGCCTCTTTAGAAGTTACTTTATTGGGTTACATTTTTTCACCCCAGGCTCCTGTTTTACCCAGCTCTACAAACCAAATCAGATTTATGATCTGTGCCTCTAGGACATGCTTCCTTAATTTTAAATTGCTGCTGGATTGTAAACCCAGTAAACACCACTGAAGGCATCTGTGTGCTCTGTGCTGTATTAGCAAAGATGAGCAGCCCAAGACACAGCAGGTCTGTAAATGCAAAGGCAGAACATTTGCTCATGGTAAACTGAGTACCATTATAAGGACACAAAAGGGCAAATAAAATATTTTGCTAAAACTTGTGTGAGTGGGCGTTCCTCATGTGGGGCAGCGGGGGGCGGGCACGACCACGTGAGGTAAATCAGGAAAGGCAAGAGGAGGGGCAAAGGGAATAGTTGCAAAGATACACTAAATTCATGTGCTCCCTGTGGGATTATGGACTTTTATGTTTTTTTGCTTATTAGCATTCACAAAGTAATAATGGTTTCTTGTTGCGCAAAATTCAAATAATGCAAGAAAGTAGAAAGAAGAAAGTAAATATCAGAAATTTCCTTTACCTGTAGACATACATGGATATACCGAGGTGTGTGTGTGTGTGTGTGTGAACATACACACATCCACATCTTTCCACACATGATTTTGCACGTATGGGGTCAGGTACACCTGCCATTTTGGTGTCTCCATTTTTCAATCACCATTGTTAGGGAATGATTTAGTAACATTATTTTTTCCTATTAAAAAGTTTTACATTAAAATTTTTATGAATACACAATAGCTGTACATATTTGTGATGTATATGTGATATTTTGATCCAAGCATACGGTGCGTAATGATCAATTCTGGGCGACTGGGATATTCATAACCTCAAACATTTATGATTTCTTTGAAGAGGCAGTGAAGAATTTTTTTTTATGTTTAACAATCTTTAATTCAAATATAAAAGTTCAACACAAGCCATTTATAGGGCCTGAGATTTGTTGGTCTTTTAAAAACAAGAAATGGGGAAATGCAACAAAATGATCTTTTCACTTTTCAAAAGCTTTCAAGTAAAGAATAGTTCATAGGGCCATAAAAGATCCATTTAATCAAACCCACTTTCACCCCCTGCCAATTGTCTTACACCCATTCCACAATCTTAATACATATTCCTGAATAAAGATTTACAGTTCAACCTGACAGCAAAGAATTTTCTTTTCTTTTTTTTTTTTTTTTTTT
>PVKV010023244.1:0-33748 GCA_004027835.1 Alouatta palliata | reverse complement strand
AGCTGGGGAGTGGGGACATGAGTCAAGCCTGCAGCAGGGGACTGGGTTTAGCTGGGGAGTGGGGGCATGGGTCAGGCCTTCGGTGCTTCTGGGTTGTGCTTGTCTTCTGCCTTCAGGAGGTGCAAGAGAAACAGTGCTCCTAGTCCAGGTTTCTTGTCTGTAAAGTGGGCCGCAGTTTTTGGCGGGAGATACTTACTTTTGAACTGGAAGTGTTTTCTTGTCAGGTCCCCCATCCCTAGGAAAAGGAGCCTAAGGGAACTGAAACCCTCTCAGTGTGAGCCAGCCCCAGACGGGCAGGAGCAGGGCTGAGGCGGCTGTGGCACCCTCCGCGTCTGCAGGGCCTCTCCTCCCGTGGACGCAGACGCACGCTCATCTGCCGTGTGGGTAGGACCCTCGGAATGAGCCGCACAGCCCGGAGTGCCTTTACTGCGTTATTTGAAGTATAGTTCTAAGCCTGTTTCCGCATCTTGGCTGAGTGTTTGGATTTTCAGTTCATTCTTTAATGTTGACCTCTGAGCCAGCACTGAGCCTGGGGGTTGGATCTTGAAGGCCTTGAGCTCCGGAGAGCCCTTGCTGTCCGGAAACAGTGTTTGCTTCTGCACACGCTCATGTAACTCTAACCCAACTGTGTTTTCTCTCTCGGTTGTTTTCCCCACTGTTGCTTGTGGATTTTCAGATTATAAGACTGGTTTTGGAGGCAAATTCGGTGTTCAGTCGGAGAGGCAGGACTCCGCTGCTGTGGGGTTTGATTACAAGGAGAAGCTGGCCAAGCACGAGTCCCAGCAAGGCACAGTTGCCACTAGCCTCCTACCTCCCCCTCTCCCTCCCGTGCAGCCACTTCTAGCACAGACTTCAGGGCTCACCGTCAGCACCTGCAACACGGTCCTCCTGTGTCACCAGCTGTCAGCTGTCAGGCCATTGGGCACTTAAACCCACGTCTGTTAGAGCGACACTGATTTTGAGCTGTTCCCTTCTCTTTCTTCCCTGTGAGCTTGCAATCTGCACATGGCAGGAAGCGCCAGTTAGTGAGTGGCTGCTGTCTTTCTAACCCTGTGACTCATCCAGTCTGTGGACCGGGCATCCCTGCTCTCCAGCGGCATCCTGCCGGAGGCTGTTCTGCCGTTAATGTGACTGCTGTGAGCCATTGAGTCAGGCCTTCCTGCCTTCCAGATGACAAGAGAGGTGTTTGCTCCAACCAAGCCACTGGCCAGTTGACCAGGGGCTTCGTAGCAGCAAGGCCCAGGAGACAGGCATGTCCTGTGTGGTCTCTGTGTGTCATTTGTGGTGGTGTTTTTGGCCAGGGGCGGGAGGTTTCTCGTTTGTTCGTTCGATGACACCGTGTGTGTGACATCTCCACACAGAGCCACACAGTGCGTGGCTTCACACAGCGTGAGGCCAGCTCTGCACCCTTCCTTAGAGCAGTTATTTTGTTACCTTCGGAATCTGGACTTGGCTTGTTAGAGTCTGAACACGTAATTGGAAAAACAATCATTCCCTAACCCTGCAGGGCAGATTCTAGGCTTCCCACGTGCGGCGTTAGAAACGCACAGCAGTGTTCAGGCCTGGGCAGGTAAACACCCGGGTGGTCCCACAGACTGCATGGAGATGGCAGTGGCTCTCCGTGGCCTGACTCTGCATGACAGTGTGACTTTCATGTAGATCTGTGTTGCTGCAACAGAAGCGTTTGCCTGGTAGAGTTTCCACATGGATTTTTTTTTTTCTTTTAAAAAGCAAGAGAACAAACTGCGAGTGAGCCTCTTTTTAGCGCTCAGTAGAGCAGGAGCACAGGAAGCAGATGAGAATAAGCCCGTGCTGGTGCGGAAGACTGTGCTATTGAAGTGGCGCACTGCAAAGGCCTGTCCCTGCCCTCTTTCCTCGGCTTAGCTCCCTCAGCCTGCCGCCCCTCCTGCCCCTCAGGGAATGCTGAAGCCTGCCCCTGGCCTGTGCTCGGCTTCCCCCTGCCTGCATCGCACGATCTTGGGTGGAAGCAAAGCTCGCCTTGCAAGTAAAGCCTCGCTTGGTAGTTGTGGCTTCTCCCGCTGCCGTGCACCTTCTTGGGCTGTCCCTGGATCTGTCTGCATGCACCCGCGGTCGGCCCCACGCTCGCCTCCACCTCAGTAAGTGTTGTGTTTGCCACGTTTCAGACTACTCCAAAGGATTCGGCGGGAAGTATGGGGTACAGAAGGATCGGATGGATAAGGTAAATATTCAGACCCGAGCTTGGTGTCTTCTGGGTGGGCGTGGCTCAGAGTGCTGGCCGCCATCTATGCACGTGATTTCCGTCATGGTGGCGGCGGCGGCAATGGCAGCAGCGAGGACTGACTCGGACATCCTGTGCGCCTCATGGCCACGCTGTGGGATAGGATTGGCACTGGCCCACCTCCTGGTTGGGGGCCGCAGGCCAGGCAGGCTCAGCACCTGGCTGCGGCACAGCAGTTGACGGCTGGGCTGCCATGAGAACCCAGGAGTTTAACATGAGCAGTGAGGGCTTCAAGGGCTCACGTCCATTTGAACTTAAATTCTTAACAGTAAATGAGGTTGGAACCTGAGTGTGTTAGACTGCATGTGCGGCTGCCCCGCTGGCGGCCGGCGCTGCCTGTGCGATGATGCCTTGTCTCCTGTCTTTAGTCTCATAGAGACTCAGACTCCACACTGCCTGCTCCTGTGCGTGGCTGACGGTCACGGGTGGCAGGGTCAGTCCTTGTCTTGCAGCTGACCACACACGGCACCATTCAGCGGCTCCTGATGTGGGCTCGGGGGTGTGGGCAGGCAGAGCAGGTGTTTGAGCTGTCCCCAGGGAGCAGTTGCTAGGGCTCATTTGTGAGGACAGCTGGGACTTCACCAGGAGCGAAAACTCAGGAGACCACAGAAGGGCAAGGCATGGGCCCAGGTTGGACTGGAGTCACAGCAGGTTCTCAAGGAGCCGAGCTGCAGAGGGAGGGTGGGGAGGAGGGCTAGAGCCAGCCCTGGAGAGCGTCGAATGCTACAGAGCGTTGCACGTCATTATGTGACATGCTCGACCCTGAAAAGTTTAGCAGGCAAGGGACAGTGTGGCGATCTGCTTTGGGTGGATGTGGGGTGGACGTGGGGCCAACTGTGGAGCTGGAGAACTGGGAGGAGCAGATGTGGGTGTCAGCGAGAGACAGCTTGGGTAGGGCCGGGGCTGGGCCCGTGCTGCGTGCAGAGTGGGGAGGGGGAGTAGGCACACGGTCAGAGGACACTGGACAGGGGACCCAGAGGTGGCAGGGTCCTTGCAAGACGCTGGGACGGGTGGAGGGAATGAGCTCCCCTGTGGGTGGGCCACAGGTTGTGGGTTTGAGGCTGGAACCTGAGGGGCTGCCTGTGCTGTGAGTGTCTGTGGTCAGCATTGATGGTTTGGCAGTGACCGCTTGTGAGCACATGGGGAGGCAGCATGGGGGTGCTGCCTTTTTGGGGTTCTTGTCTTTAATCCAGGAGGGGGTGGTGCTTCTCTCTTTTGGTTTGCTGTGCAGTTGAGCCCCAGGCTTAGAGAGGGTGACGTAACTGCCCGGGTCCCAGTACATCGTGGCGTTGGGGCTACAACCCGGGCTGTGAGGTGAGGTCATCCCTGAGGGCGAGGCGATGTCTCCAGTGGTTCTGGTGGGTGACAGGACCCGAAGACCTTGCCTTTGAACAGGTGTGAGCGGCTCAGGGGATGTGGAGTGGACCCTGGAGCTGACCGACAGGAGGAGGGAGCAGGGTCCGAGGAAGGAGGGGCGGGCCAGGAACAGGTGCAAGCAGGAGGTGCTGGGCAGAAAGGGGCCGTGGGGTGGGGGCTCTGGTGGCTTCTGAGCCTCAGGGCTTTTCATTAGAGGTGGTGAAACCTGCAGTGAACCTGGGCATGGCCGCTGGTCTCCACGAGCCCTGCCAGTCTGTGCCCGAGTCGGCACGTAAGAGTCATCGCCATAATTTGCTCAGACCAGAGTTGCATCCCCTGCAAAGCAGAAAGGTGTGATTGCACCACTGGGAAGTGTGGAGGATGGGCCACCAGAGGCTTGTGTGTGTCCCCAGCGTCGCTTCCTGTAAATGCTCACAGCTCTCTCTGGGTGGCGAGGGAGGGTGAGGAAGGCTTGAAGCTGATCCCAGAATTGGTTTATGATAGAGCAGATGGAGATACATTTCTTAATGCTAATGCTGACTCATGATCACCTGCAAATGTGGTTGGTAATATTTTTCATGTCTCAGATAATGTACAAAACCGAGAGGCCTCGATGAGCGCTCTGGGCTATGTGGCTGGGCCTTTGGGAAGATCTGGGGAAGGCGTTTGCATCTGGTAGGAGCCATCACAGGGCATGGAGGAAAGGGAAAAATGCTTTCCTGACGCCCACTTCCTGTGTCCACAGAATGCGTCAACCTTTGAGGATGTCGCCCAGGTGTCCTCTGCCTACCAGAAGACGGTACCTGTTGAAGCTGGTGAGTCCCAGCTGATCCCAGGAGTACCATGTGGTTTCCCAGGAAAACACTGAGAGAAAGGACAGTTGTGCAACAGAGCCGGGAGCAGACACACCACTAGCAGAAAGCGTGGTTATTGCTGCCTATTTTTGGGAAATGATCCTTTTGGTGAAGATCCTCTTTCACCTGCAGAGGTTTAGAGTGACCTTTCGGACGCAGTGTGGTGTACAGCTCTTTACGTGAAGTCCGTTTCGAGGGGCTCTTCCCAAAGCAAGAAGGGAGGTTAAGTGCACGTCACAAGGGTCCAGCTTCCAGGAGTAACTGGGGCCTGCCAGGCTCCCTGCACCGCTTGGTCACAGCTGTGACAGGAGGAGGATGTCATGATGTCTGTGTGCAGGTGACAGCAGACACTGTCTCCGCTACTGGTTCTTGGGCCCTTGACGAGGTAGCTAGAAACCTGCCTTTTCTGGGCTGGGCACACACACGATGGAGTCTGAGGTGGGCCGTGCCCGGGAGAATCAGGTAGTTGGGGAATATTATACATGAAAGCAAGAGCTAAATTTAACCCAGGACGCAGAGAGCCACCACTGCGTGACTGGGGGCCATGGATCCACAGTTCTCGGAGTTCAAGGGCCCAGGACACTTTGGCTTCCAGTGAGAACCCCCGAGACGTTGATGTATTTGATGACACTAGCTGTATTAGAAATTAAAGGAATGTTTTATTTATTTATCTTTTTTGAGATAGAGTCTTGCTGTGTCATCCAGGCAGGACTGCAGCCTCAGTCTCCTGGGCTCCAGCAGTCCTCTTGCCTCAGCCTCTGAGTAGCTGGAACTATAAGCGCATGCCACCGTGCCCAGTTAATTTTTTTTATTTTTAGTAGAGACAAGGTCTCACTAAAAGAGAGAGACTTGGTCTTGAACCCCTGTGCTCAAGTGATCCACCTGCCTCAGCCTCTCAAAGTGCTGGGATTACAGGCATGAGCCACCACACCCATTGGAAAGTTATAAATCAATTTACTTAAAAATAATAAAACTAGGGCCAGGCGCAGTGGCTCACGGCTGTAATCTGAGCACTTTGGGAGGTCAAGGCGGATGGATCACCTAAGGTCAGGAGTTTGAGACCAGCCTGGCCAACATGGTGAAACCCTGTCTCTACTAAAAATATAAAAATTAGCTGGGCGTGGTGGCGTGTGCCTGTAATCCCAGCTACTCAGGAGACTGAGACAGGAGAATTGCTTGAACCCAGGAGGTAGAGGTTGCCGTGAGCCAAGATTGTGCCACTGTACTCCAGCCTGGGCGACAAGAGCAAAACTCCTTCTCAAAAAATAATAAAACTGGCCGTGCACGGTGGCTCGTGCCTGTAATCCCAGCACTTAATGAGAAGAGTGGCGTGGTTTGGTTTTTGTCAATCTCTTTAATAGAGGACAGCTGCGTTCTCACATCTGCCTCTGCAGTCTGTCGTTGGTACGTTGTTTAGGGAGAACATGTGGAATCACTAGGGAGGCGGCTAGGAAAGGGAGGGGCATCTGTAGCCTTGAGGGCAGTGAGGGTGTCCCGAGGTGCCGCCCAGGCTCGGCAGATGGTGGTGTTCCCTTTGGCCCCGTGGAGGGCTCGCTTCCCCAGAGTGCTCGGGCAGCACTGTGTTGGTCATTTGGAAGGTGCTGGATCTCTTGAGTTACGCCCATCTTCTAGTTGCGGACACTTTTCTCATTATACAGTGCCAAAAAAATCACAGTTGCTGTCATCGTCAACCTCGTCGGCAGAGGCTGAGTGGAAATTGTCATGTTTGTGTGGCAGCTTCCCATTTTTCAAAATTCTTTTACTTGAAAGCTGGCGTTTTCCCACTGGCGACAAACACGACAGTAATTTTTCCTGACACAGTAGGCTTAGTTCATTCACTTGGGAGAAAACTGATGCCAGATACCCAGCTTCGCATGACCGTGGTTTGTCTGTCAGTTATTTCAGGAGAAAACAGTCACCTTGCAGCCCTGACAGTTGCATCTGTGTACCTTGAGATGGGCGACAGCTCCCACAGTCCTGTACACAGCAGGGGTGGCTCGTGTGCCTTCCCTGCTTTTGACTTAAATTTTCATTTTTTTTTTTAATAGGTCTGGGATCTCACTATGTTTCCCAGGCTGGTCTCAAACTCTTGGGTTCAGGCAGTCCTCCTGCCTCAACCTCCCAAAGTGTGGGATTACAGACATGAGCCACTGCCCTCTTGTCCATTTTTGTCACACAGAATATCAAAAAATATACTCAGAGATTTACTATATTTACTATATTCAGTATACATCAATTTCAGTATACATTGGTACCTTTAACTGCTTTATCAAGGTCACACATCTTTAAGGGAAATTGGCTGTTTTTTTTGAAAATTGTGAGTGTAGTGGTAAAGATGCCGTCTTGTTTAGAGATCTTCCTGGTGCCAAGCTTAGGGGGGTCGCCAGTCGCACCAGGTGCTCAGTGCCCTGCGGCAGGCGCCCAGTGCTGGCTCCAGGCCAGGGAGCTGAGCCTGCAGCTGCAAGAGCCTTTCCCTCCTTGGGGGTCAGGGAAATGACTGGTTCTGGGGAGGTCGCCTGCTGTGGGGCTCTTGGCCAGGAGCCGTGTTTTTGGTGTGCTGAAGCCACACGTCCTCCCTCCTTCCTCTATAGTGACCAGCAAAACAAGTAACATCCGAGCTAACTTTGAAAACCTTGCTAAGGAGAAAGAGCAGGAGGACCGGCGGAAGGCGGAAGCGGAGAGAGCTCAGCGGATGGCTAAGGAGCGGCAGGAGCAGGAAGAGGCCAGGAGGAAGCTGGAGGTGAGCGGCGAGGCTTCGGCTGGACCGCGCTCTCTCTCTCGGACCAGAGCTGAGGGGATTGAGGGCTCTGGGGCCTGGGCAGGGTCTATTTTTTTTTGGTCAGGCCAGGTTTTCCTTGGAAGGCATGCTTAACTCTCCTTTTAGGCCCTCCTTTAAGGCACTTGTAACTCGCAGCCACATATAAGCTGAGTCTCTGGCCAAGATGCTCCAGGTGGCCGGCTAGCCCCACCCTGGCCTTGCTGGCCCAGCCCCAGGACCCGCCAGCCTGCCCTGCCCTCTGTCCCCGAGCTGACAGCAGAGTCGTGTCATGTTGGCTTCCTCCTCCATGGAGCTCCTGTCCAGATGTCAGCCTGAGTCTCTTCTCACACCTCCCCCTCCAGAAGCCCCTCCTTTCCCAGGTGGAGTTTTGGGGTTTGGAGGGGACTCTACAGAGGCAGCCTGCTCTCTGGGCCCAGGTTCTGCGCAGCCAGCACAGCCCCCCACACACCTGGGCCCCTGTGCTTCCGAGAAGCGCCCCCAGAGAAAGATGCCAGAAGTGCACCCCTGGTCGGGGCAGAGCACAAGCTTGTCTCTGGGTGCTTTGGGTCTAGCCTGGGTGGCTTGCCACCGGCAAGGAATTTCCTTGTGCTCAGCGGGATTTGGGGGCTGTGAATAGCGTCTGGGGCCTACAGATGTGTGTGTAGTTACCGAGCGTGGCTCTGCCAGCCTGTCTGGAAGCCTGGGCTTCTGCCCACCCCAGGCCCTGCCGCTGCGGGGCCACACAGGACATGGTACTTCATGTGTTTAACCTGTGGATGGCACCAGGTAACGTGGGAATTTACAACTGTCCTATTGGGGTCAGGCAAGGCCACACATGACGGGAACCGTGTGAGGATCTCGAGACCAGGGGTGATTTTTTTCTTCAACAAGACAAGACAGCACTACCGTTGTTCCCGTTAGAGTGAGGCAGCCTGCAGAGGCAGAGGAGGGAGGAGGTTTGGAGTGGACACGGGGTTCAGATCCTGCCTGGGTGGCTCCGTAGCCAGTGTGCCTGTGCCTGCCACCTCGCCCTCAGACTCAGCTTCCGGCACTGGAGCCCGTAGGCTGTCAGTGAGTTTCCTGTTACTGCTGTAGACACCACCGCACAGACAGCACACCTCTAGTGTCTACAGCTCTGGGAGCCAGAAGCCCTCAGAGATGTCAGCAGGGCTGTGTTCCTCCTGGCGGCCCGGTGGCCCCATCCTTCCATCTCCAGCCTCTGCTTTCATCGTCACCGCCCCCGTCTGTTCTCACGCTCCTGCCCCACTCCTCGAGGGACCTTTGATTATATTGGGTCCACCCAGACAGTCCAGAGATCTCCCCCTCACAGAACCCATGGTTTCATCACACACGAGTCCTTCCCAATGGGGTCTGAGGGATGGGATGTCAGCAGCTTTGAGAGGCCATTATTCTACCCCAGTTCATCCTTCAGCCCCTAAAGATTCATGTCCATCCCATATGCAGACACACTTAGCCCGTTTTAAGGTCCCCAAAGTCTCAACCCATTGCAGCATCAACTCAGGCTCCCCAGTCTGCCTAACTTGTCTGATCGTGTGTGGGTGAGACATGAGCCGTGGCCCAGTCCTCGCGCTGTCACGTCACTGGCTGTGTGATCTCAGCCTCGAGCACAGTTGCCCCTCGGATCCTGCCTGGGTGCTGACGGGATCTGAGGCTTGGTGCCCTGGCTCAGCCTTGGGCCTGGGTGCTGATGGGATCTGAGGCTTGGTGCCCTGGCTCAGCCTTGGGCCTGGGTGCTGATGTGATCTGAGGCTTGGGGTTCCAGCTCAGCCTTGGGCCTGAGTACTGATGGAATCTGAGGCTTGGTGCTTCGGCTCAGTCTTGGGCCTGGGTGCTGACAGGATCTGAGGCTTGGTGCTCTGGCTCAGCCTTGGGCCTGGGTGCTGATGGGATCTGAGGCTTGGGGCTCCAGCTCAGCCTTGGTGTGGGTATTTTCTGCTCCTTCCCCCAGAGTATGTCTAGATCTTGGGCGCAGTCTTTTGAAACGTGGCAGGTGTGACTGCAGAGCGGCATGGCAGTGTTCTGATTGCTGTTCGTTTTCACAGGAGCAGGCCAGAGCCAAAACACAGACGCCCCCTTCGTCACCCCCACCTCAGCCGGCTGAGGAGAGGCTGCCTACGAGCCCCGTCTATGAGGTTGGTGTCTTTGGTGTCTGAACTGGTGTGACTTACTGCCAGAGACCAGGTCCTGTTTGTGTAGCGGAGGAAGCCCTTGAGGCCGGCAGGGGTGGGCCAGCATTGCCTGGGGGTGGGCAACATGCCCCGGTGCTGTCGGGACAGTTGTGCAGGCCCCTGTGCTGTCCTCTCACCCCTCTGCAGTCTGCTGTCATCTGGCTACTTCACTGCAGTCCCTGCTGGGGTCACCTGCTGCCAGATAATCAGATGGGGGGTCTTCACCCCACTTTCTCTCTGCTGTGCTGGATGCCGCTGCCCTCCCTTGGCACTGAGCTCCTGCCTTCCGAGCGATCTGCCTTCTATGCCTGCCCCGTTCAGCTCTCCCGCCTTGCAGCCCCTCTTGAGTGTGTCTGCAGACATGCTGTCCGGCCTTCCCTATACTGTTGACCCCCTCATGGGTCCTCGTCCCTGAGTTACCGAGCTGCCTGTTGATGCCCCACCTGACCCTGACTTTGGGCCCCTCCCTGCCAGCACCTCTGTGCTAACCACCACCCCTCTTGACCTTGGCCCTGCCCCTCTCCATCCCGTGGCCATCATCCTGGTCTGTGGATTCATCTATCCTCACCCAGGAGCCAGTGAGTTACAGGGGCACACACTCCAGTCCATGGCAGTTCAGGAGCCCAGAGAGAACCCTGGAGGCGGGCAGGGTCTGGGGCCTGGACCTTGCTGGCTGTCGCCTCATCTCCACCCAACTGTCCCTCTTTGGCTGTGCTGCTGCTGCTGCCTTCTGCCCTTACTGCTAGGGCCTCAGGGGATGTGGTGGGCCAAGCCTTGCAGCTTGTCAGGAATTGGCCCCCTCTGGATCCTCCCCTTGGCAGCCAGGGTTCTCTGCCACAAGAAAGCTCCGGCAGCCTGCTCCTCCCGCACAGCTCAGCCTTTGCGTGGTTTGCGGTGCCTGCGCTGAGGGTGGAATTGCTCTCCCTGCCTAGTTACTCTCCCTTGTGATCCAGCTCTCGGCCACCAGCTCTTACCAGAGCTCCTGGGTGCACGGTTCTGAGCTGTCTGCATTGCCTTCTGTCACTTACTGCCGGTGACATCAGGTGGACTCTGGTCAGAAACATTGATTAAAGCCGCCATCGATGATAAGCGGTTCAGAAATTTCATTAGGGCTGAGAAGCTGCAGTAACGGTTATGAATAAAGAGGCGTTCCACTGCGCACCTTTGTAGCTGAATGTGATTCTTTGGTGATGCCCTTACGGGACTCTGCAGAGAGGATTTGTTCAGGGCAGAACCCTGTCTGCAGGCTCGGCTGCTCTGGAGCCATGTGGTGAAGCTGCTGTCAGGCGGGGCCAGGGCCGGGCAGCACAGGACACGAGGGTGGCCACTCAGCCCAAGCGTGCCTTGTGTGGCCTTGGATATGGAGGCCTAAAAAAAGAATTAACCCAACAAAGACAGGCTCTACCCCCAGGCAACAGCACAGGCAGGAGCGTGTCTCCCAACATGCTGCGTGGATGTGGTCACTGCGGGACTGGGAGTGTTACAGGGGTGAGGACCGGATCATCCAGAAGGAAATGCATGGTCCTCCGAGCACTCGCCGCCATGGTGAACATGCTGGCCGGCCTGGCCTTCCTCTCCCGAGTCTGTTTCTCGGTCTTGGCTGGGGCTGAGAATGAGATGGCCCATGGGTTTCTGCTGGCTGTGGCAGTGCGGCTGCTGCTCTCTAGAAGCCAGCAGGGGCCCCTCGCCATGTGCATGTGACCCTTCCTTCCCCAGGACGCGGCTTCCTTCAAGGCAGAGATGAGCTACAGAGGTCATGTGAGCGGTCCAGAGCCACAGCCTGTGTATAGCGTGGAGGCCGCTGACTACCGAGAGGCCAGCAGCCAGCAGGGCCTGGCCTACACCACAGAGGCTGTCTACGAGAGCGCAGAGGCCCCGGGCCGCTATCCTGCAGGTACTGGGCGCCACCTGCAGTGCCCTTCCCGGGGCGGGAAGCTCCCGGGACACCCTCCCCTGCCTGTGGTGTCCTTGCAAGGAGTCTGGGTTTTTTCACCTGCTTGCAGGGTCTTCCTGCCCCGGCTGAGAAGTGCTCTAGACACAGTTGGGGCGGCAGCTCCTGTACTGGGTCCCAGGAAGATCCCCTTTGTGCCGGGGACTGGTGGGCAGGGGCAGAGGAAGGGTGGGCAGGGGCAGAGGAAGGGTGGGCTTCGGCTGCCATCCTGTGTCCTTGGGATACAATCTTAGGCAGTGTTGTCTAAAGCTTGAGAACGCTGGGGCCGGTGTGGGACTTGGTGTTGCTCAGCTGTGTCCTGGTTTTCTTTTAGAGGACAGCACCTACGACGAGTATGAGAACGACCTGGGGATCACAGCCGTTGCCCTGTACGACTACCAGGCTGGTAAGTGGCTTGAGCTCAGAGGGGAGGCCCGGGTGGTGGCGCCCACCTCTGCTTGTTTCCGGAGAATCACTTCTCCAGCGTTGTTTTGACTTTTAGGAATAATTTACGTTGAGATGATTTCAGAGGTATAGAAAGGTTGCAGGCGTCCTACCAAGAACACTCATGTCCCTCACTGAGATTCCATCTCTGCACACACACAGCCCCGTTATCCTTAGTATTCTCAGAATCCTGGGAGAGCTGCAGGGGTGCCTGCTACCCCCAAAGACTTCAGCATGTTTCCCAAGCCAAGGACGCTGTCCCACAGGGACGCTCCACCCTCAAGGTGAGGGGCCATGCAGATGCCTTGGTATTTGAAACCACGTTCCTGCCTGTCCTGCCCGGCAGCCAGCTTCCATTGTGGCCCGCTCATTCCCGAGTTCCCTTTCAGGCCTCAGTTTTGCGCTGGCCTCATCCGCCCACCCCGTGTTTCCTCCAGGCCAGGCCGAGCCATGCTCTGGTGGCGGTGAGGTCATGGAGACCACGAGGTGGAGCTCTCTGCTGGGCATGGCGTCCACCTGTCCCTCTATCCACAAAGTCACCACCACCCCCCTGCAGTTGACAAGCATCCTATGGGTGGCGTGGGATTCCCCAGAACCCCCGGCTGCTGCCTCCAAGCGCTTCCCATTTTTTTCTGTCAGCATGAAAGCTGGCCTTCTACCGTGAGCGAGCACTGACCGTCTGCGTTCAGTCCCTTCTGCACATGTGCGTTTGCGTGCACGCATGTCAGTGTGTCTGGCGCCTCGGCACCTGTGCGTGGATTCTCATCTCCTGGCTCTCGCCCTCCATTCCCATCTCAGCCATCACCTTGGGCTTCTCTCTCGGCGTCCCCTGCCCCCTCCACGGACGTGTCTGCCAGGGAGAGAAGGGACGGGAGGGCTGGCAGGGGTGGAGTGATGTGGTGGAAACCTGCTCCTGAGGAAGGGGTCCGGGTGGGTTGGTGTTCTGTGTGAAGGGCTCTGTGTGTCTTTAGTCTCTCGGCTCATGGCGGCCCAGGAGCCTCCGCAGTGCTGGCATCTCCGCAGGGGGCATCTGAGCAGGCTGCCTGAGAGCTCGTTTTTTCCCGCAGGCCAGGAAACGCTTGCACTCAGCATCTTTCTCTGTGTTCTCCTCCCACAGCGGGCGATGATGAGATCTCGTTTGACCCTGACGACATCATCACCAACATCGAGATGATCGATGACGGCTGGTGGCGTGGGGTGTGCAAGGGCCGGTACGGGCTCTTCCCAGCCAACTACGTGGAGCTGCGGCAGTAGGACCGGCCACCCCTGGAGCTGCGCCCCGGGTCCTCACACTGCAGATCAGGCCTTCATCGGTTCTTAGGTTTTGGGTTTTTTCTTTCTTTCTTTGTTTTTGTTGTTTTTTTCTTTCCTGGAAGGTGGGGAGGGGAATATACACATTGCTTTTATATTTAATACTTTTGCTGATGCTTTATGCCACAGAATTTGCTAATATATTATAATCACGTTCTTTAGGAGGACTTTGGTCATTGGTTTTATGCATCGATTTTTTTTCTTTTTTTGGCCAAATTGACCATCACACACGGCAGCTTCAGGGAGCTCGCATTCTCTTGAGTGCGTGTCGCCCTCATGCCCGTCAAGTGCGGTCAGGACCTCCTAGGACAAGCACGAGACCTCGGGTCGACCCTGCGGCGGGCGGGCGAGAACCACTGTCCCAGACCAGGTGGTTGCTCTCCAGTCTTGGTGTTTTAGAGGAGGGGGGAGGGTCTGATGGAAGTTAGCACAGAACTAAGTCACCCAGAGCATGGAGTCGCCACGTCAGATGGGAAATCCTGTCTGTGTCATACCGTGACAGCCCGCAGGATCGGGTGACTGCTAGCAGAGACCCTGGTTTTTCTCCTGTGCCCATCCCCTGATGCCCAGGTCACCAGAAGAGCTGCTGGGAGTGCCTCCTGCCCCCGCCACGCAGCGTCACTGAGTCCTGGAAATCCTCCCTGCCCCGCTTGTCTCTGGATCAGGACTCACGGTGCAGTTGAGATCTGCGTCCGGCTTTTCATACAGGCTGATGCTTGACCGTCACCCAGATGGTCTCCGGGCCACCGGGCAGCCTGGGGCAGTGGGTATGCCATGTCGTAGCACGGCCTCTCCCGCCTTGGGAGGAAAGGCAGTGCCTGCTCTGCTGTGAGCCGCCAGGAACACTCCTCCCATCAGTGGGGGTGGAGTATTTTTGCCAAAATATCCTGTTCAATTACGGTAGCGTTTGATCAGTTGAAGGCTAGAAGTGTGAAGTGCAGATGAGGGAGTGCTCTCCTAGGCTCCCCCAGCTCTGGGACGCTGCTGTCCTGGCATTCGTGGCCACTCACCTTGTGGGAAACTCACCTCCTTCCTGAGTTGCCGGGAGGCTGGACCAGTCCCGTCATGCCGTCGAGTGGGCAGTGCGTCTTTCCAGAGGGTCACGTGGAAATGTCTCGGGGCTTGGGTCGCAGAGCGCTCGTGAAGCGCGTGTTTTTGCTCCTGAGGTGCATTTCTCATCATCCTTGCTTTACCACGATGAGCAGTGAGGTCGGGATTTATATGCAACTCATTGTATCCGAATTCCTGTAGCACACCTCATAGGTATGATTTTTTTAATTAAAGAATTCAGAATAAACTTTTTTTGATCCACTTGCGTGATTTGCCTTGGTCTGTGGTCACCCCGTTCTGCAGTGGAAGCCGAGTCGACACTGTTGGCGCCCTGCGCCCCACGTCCCAGACCTGGGCTGGCGGAGGCCCTCCTGCTGTCCTGTGCGTCACACATTCCGTTCTGGGTTTAGACCCTGCTGCACCTTTCCTTTCAGTGTTCCGTAAAAGGTGCTGCTTCTGAAGTGAAATGTATTTACTCTCACAGATCATCCCGTTTTCTGCACAAAGGTTCCAGGCAAGCAAAATAAAACATTCTGTGCCTAAAAGGCATTTCTGGGCTGGGCATCGTGGCTCACGCCTCTAATTCCAGCACTTAGGGAGGCCAGGGCAGGCGGATCACGAGGTCAGATCAAGACCATCCTGGCCAACATGGTGAAACCCCGTCTCTACTAAAAGTACAAAAATTAGTCGGGTGTGGTGGCGCATGCCTGTAATCCCAACAGCTGAGGCAGGAGAATCACTTGAACCTGGGAGACAGAGGTTGCAGTGAGCTGAGATCGCGCCACTGCACTCCAGGAGCCTGGCAACAGAGCGAGACTCCATCTTGAACAGAACAAAAGTCATTTCTGAATTATAATTCTCAAATCATGAGGGGGATTTTGTTCCCAGTCTAGTTTAGCTCGGAGGCACCGGAAGTTAAAGTCTGAGGGGAACAGTGGCACTCCGGGAGCAGCGGGTGCTGGGGAGCCGGGCTCCAGCTCACACCTCCTGCCCGTCAGGCGCTCTCCCAGGGAGCTTGCGGGCTGTGTGACATGCCTGCTACCTCTTCCAGCCTGGGTGGTGATGGGCCCCCAGGGCACTGCCTCCTCCCTTGGGCCATCCCCACACCTGCCTCTGGTTTAGTAAACAGTGCCTGTGCCAGTTCTGCTCACAGGAGCCAAATGTGAGAGCGCCCCGCCCTCCTCCCACGAGTGTGCTGCCGTGGGTCCTGCATCACAGGGTCGGAGCCCTCACAGTGAGGCCTTCCCACACGGGGCCTGTCTGCCGGGTGAGGTCGCAGCTGCCTGCAGTGAGATAAGTCCTGAAGAGAGGAGGCTCCTGAACCAGGGGAAAGGCCCAGCAGGGTGGGTGACAGAGTCAGGGGGCTGGAGGACAGTGTGACGGAGGGAGGGGGTCGTACAGAAAGGGACCCTGCTGGCCCACCCTCTGCTCAGTCTGGCTCTGCCTGTGCCACCTGCAGGTGAGCGTGGCAGGGACTCACCAGGAGCGGGACCCATCTTGAGCGAGTCTGTGTTTCTGTTCTGTTGGCCGAGCATAGCCTGGCAGCTCGTGCACCTGTAGCCAACCACCTGAATCTTAGTCGCTTTGTCTTAAGATGTGGTTGGGGTTTTTTGTTTTGTTTTTTGAGACAGGATTTTGCTCTGTCACCCAGGCTGGAGTGCAGTGGTATGATCTCAGCTCATGCAATCTGGGCCCGGCTCAGGAGATCCTCCCACCTCAGCCTCCCAAGTAGCTGGGACTACAGGCGCCTGCTGCCACACCTGGCTACTTTTTGTATTTTTAGTAGGGTTGGGGTTTTATCATGTTGCCCAGGCTGGTCTAGAACTTCTAACCTCAAGTGATTCTCCCGCCTCAGCCCCGCAAAGTGCTGGAATTACAGGCATGAGTCGCCGTGCCTGTCCTGGATGTGGTTGTTTTAATGTCAGCTCGCTGTACCTTCCATCTCAAAGTTGGATTCACTCCCCAGGTCCCCCTGGCCTGAGGAACAGCCTCAGAGCTGGCTTGCCGGGCAGCAGCTTGGTCTCAGCTCGCTGGAGGAGGGACTGCAGGAGGTGGACGTGCTTTTGTCTTTGGATGCCCAGATGTGGGAAATGATTTTGTGTCCCGTAGGGAGCCACTGCTGGCCACTTCGGGCACTCAGATGTGGGCACAGAATGGGGAGTGCTCACTTCGCTCCTGGAAGAGCTGCCCTCTAATGCTTCTTCAACCCAAGATGTTCAGAGGGGCTGACATGGTATTAACTGTGTTCAGCTGGCCTTTAAATAACGGAGATTATCTTCAGCACACGGCACTGGGAAAGTCATACTCACGTGCAAGAGAGTGATGTTGGTCCCTCACCTTTCACCAGACAGAAAAACTAACTCAAAATAGATTAAAGACCTAAACACAAGACCTAAGTCTATAAAACTCTTAGAAGTAAATAGGGAAACCTTCATGACATTGACGCTTTCATGACATTCGTGATTTGGCAATGATTTCTTAGATACAGAACCAAAAGCACAGACAGCAGAAGTAAAAATAGGCAAGTTGGGCCGGGCGTGAGTGGCTCACGCCTGTAATCCCAGCACTTTGGGAAGCCGAGGCAGGTGGATCACTTGAGGTCAGGAGTTCAAGAGCAGCCTGGCCAACATGGCAAAACCCATCTCTACTAAAAATGCAAAAATTAACCAGGCATGGTGGCATGTGCCTGTGAGTGGTACACCATCTAAAAAAAAAAAAAAATAGGTAAGTTGGATGTCATAAAAAACAGCATTGAAGGATATAACAATGAAAAGGCAACCTAGAGAGTGGGAAAAAAGATCTGCAAGTCATATGTCTGATAAGGGGATAATGTCCATAATACGTAAGGAACTGCAGCTAAACAAGAAATAATTTAAAAACAAGCAAAGGATTTGACTAGATGTCTCAAAGATACACAGATGGACAATGAGCAGGATAAAAGAATCCCAGCACCACCTATCATTAGGGAAATGCAAATCAAAACCACATGGAGGCTGGGCACGGTGGCTCATGCCTGTAATCCCAGCTGTTTGGGAGGCTGAGGCAGGAGGCTCACTTGGAGCCCAGAAGTTTGAAACCAGCCTGGGCAATATAGGAAGACCTTGTTTCTACAAAAAATAAAAAGTCAATCGAGCATGGTGGCACGTGCCTGTAGTCCCAGCAAGAGGCTGAGGCAGGAGGATGGCTTGAGCCCAGGAGGTCAAGGCTGCTGTGAGCTATGATGGCAACGCCTCACTCCAGCCTGGGGAACAGCCAAGACATTGCAGTAACATCTCCCACCCATGAGGGTGACTACCGTGAAGAACACAATGACAGGAGTTGGTGAGGATGTGGAGAAATCGGGCCCTCCATGCGTGTTGGTGAGAATGTAAACTGGTGCAGGTGCTGTGGAGAGCAGTAAGCAAATCCTGAAAATAGATAAAGTGCCGTATGACCCAGCAATGCCTCTTCTGGGTATATACCCCAAATAATTGAAAACAAGATCTCAGGGAGGTATTTCCACACCCACATTCTTAGCAGCAGCATTATTCTCTGGCCAAAAGGTGGAAGCAACTCACCGTCCGTCTGTGGGTGAGTGGACAAACAAAACGTGGTAAACGCAGAGGGTGGAATATTATTCAGTCTTTGAAAGGCAGGATAATCCTAGCTATTCAGGAGGCTGAGTTGGGAGGATCCTTTGAGCCCAGGAGTTCAAGGTTACCGGGAGCTATAGTCCCACCGCTGCACTCCAGCCTAGGCAAGAGTGAGGCCTTGTCTCTCAAAAAAAAGGAAATCCTGACATGCTATGACACGGAGGAACCTTGAAGACATTCGACTAAGTGAAAGAAGCCAGTCACAAAAAGACGAATGCAGTGTGATCCCACTCATGTGAGGTCCCTAGAGCTGTCAAATTCCCAGAGACAGAGAATAGCGGCTGCCAGGGGCTGGGTGGGGAGTGGGAGCTCATGTTTCACGGGCACAGTTTCCATTTGGGAATATGTCTTAGTCTCTTTGTGTTGCTATAAAGGAATACCTGAGGCCGGGTAATTTCTGAAGGAAAGAGATTTGGCTCAGGCCTCTTCAGGCTGTACAGGGAGCATGACACCTGTGTCTGCTCCTGGGGAGGCCTCAGCTGCTTCCACTCATGGGGGAGGAGCAGGGGAGCCCGTGTGTGCTCAGACCTCGTGGGAAGAGGAAGCAAGGGGCAGGTGCAGGCTCTTGAACAACCAGGTCTCACAAGAACTAACAACTCCCTCCGGCCCCCGGGGAGGGCATTAACCTATTCATGAGGGATTTCCCCACACCCGCATGACACAAGAGCCTTCACTGGGCCTCACTTTCAATATGTGGGATCAATTCCAACGTGAGTTTCGGAGGAGTCGGACAATCCCTCTCAAACCCCAGTGGAAGATGCAAACGTTCTGGAGCTGGGTGGCGGCGGCTAAAAGCCACTGACCTGTTCATGGAAAAATGGTTAAAATGGTGATTTTTATGCTTTGTATATTTTACCACATTTTTTTTTTAAAGATTCATTTCATCTGAGTGAGGCCAGTGCAATCCGAAGAGTCCCTACAGAGATGGAAGCGGCAGGAGCCAGGATCCCAGGAACCCCGCGGCCTCTGGAAGCCAGGCCGGGAAAGCAAGTGGACCCCCCGTGAGCCTTCAGCAGGAAGGAAGCCCCAAGGATGCCCTAACTTCAGCCCAGCAGACCTGCTCAGACTTCTGGCCTGCAGCTCTGTAAGGGGAGACGTTTGTGTGGGTGGAGGCCACCGAGCCTGGTCGTCTGTCAGCAGCTGCAGGAGCCCAGGCCACCGTCCCCACGAGGTCCGCGTGCTGTGACGTCTGCCCGGGCGTTCTGTGATTCTGTGCAGGGACCTTATTATTTTCTCTTCCCCTCTCCTGCAAGGTCAGTCCCGGGGGTCCAGAAAGTGCTTAATGAATGATCTGCAGCTGATGGAGCTGAGCCCATTGGCTTCATTAGTGCCATACGCGTTGCTTTTCAAATCAAAGCTCTGTGCCTCTCGGTTAAGCAACTCTGAGAGCTGAGGTCACCGCCCTTCTGTCCTCCTCGTGGTGGGATTTGTACCCGACTGCTCGCCAGAGCAGAGAGCCACGAATAGGATTTGGTTTTAGGAAAAGAAGACCAGGAGACTCAGCCCAGGAGTTCAAATCCTGGCCCCACGCTTTCTGCTTTATCACCCTGGGCATGTGATTTAATTCTTGGTTCTTGTACATTTGGGTGGAAATTAACAACTGCCTGCTGTGGGGAGGACCAGTTTGCCCACCTTCTGCACCGTGGCTGGCACTGCTCATTAGCAGGTTAAAACAGTTTTGCCAACAGGTGTCTCATATTGTGGTTTTAATGTACCTTTCACTAGGAGTAACAGCTTTGCATTTGTTTAGGAAAGATTTGTATTTCCCTGTGTGCTGTTTATGATATTGCCTACCTGTACCCCCATTTTTCCATTTGTCTTTTACTTTGTTTACGGTAGGATTTTTTTTCCTGCAGAATTTTAGAATTTTGACATGGCTTAATTAATCTGCAGTGCAGGGGGACTCAGAATTCATCTTCCCATGGAAACAACAGTCTAAGTCATGATTTGGTTCCAGACTAACTCAATGAAACTGATTTCATTCTCTGATGCAAACCCCATACATGTATACGGTGAGGACTTCAATCTGACCCTGAATGAGGTGGGAGCCACTCCAGGGTTCGCAGCCAAGCAGGGAGATGCGTTTGTGTTCAAAAGATCTTTAGGGGGGCACAGGAGGAGGAAGAAACCGCAGTTAAGAGGTCAGTTCAGTAACCCAGGCAAGAGGTGTGGAGGCTTAGACAAGGGTGGCGTCAGTGGAGTGGAAGATTCGGGGCTCAGCATCTGGCTGAGCTTTAATGATAGACCCAGCAGGAACTGCTAGCAGATTAGACAGAGCAAGAGGAAGAGAAAGTAGTCAGGATGATTCCAAGGTTTTTGGTGCCTGCAGCAGGAAGTATGGAGTTGCCTTTTATTGAAGCAGGAGGGACTGAGGGAGGTGTCTTGGCTGCCCAGCCTGGAATCCCTTGTGCGGCTCAGGGATGAGACCCAACTGGGAACGTAAGTGTTAGAATGGTAAGCACGAGTTAGAACCGTGGATTGGATTAAACCCCCAGATAGGGATATTTGCAGACCGAGAAGATGGCCAAGGGTGAAACCCCAGGGCACCCCAGGATTTAGAGGTCAGGGAGAAGAGAAGAGACCCCTAAAGAAGACCCAGAAACAACTGGCAGTGACAGGATGATGGGATCCTGGGAGCCGGTGGCCAGGACATCCCAAAGAGAAAGTGCGGCTGCCACGTCAGAGGCTGCCGCAGACACGGGAGATGAAGATGTGACCCCTGCTCCAGCATCGGGGCCATGGGGACCTTGAGCAGGAGGCTGGTGTGGCAGAGGGAGGGGAAATCTGATGGGTGCAGCCCCCGGGGAAAATGGGAGGCGCATAGTCTTAAAGGAATGCCCAGCATCCCAGCCCCAGCAATTACAGCCAAAGGAAGGAATTCAGAAGCTGCATTTGTCTTGAGCATTGCACCTTCAGAACCTGGGATGGGGGAGCAGGAGGGTGTGGTGCAGTCTGACGGAGACCTCTAAGCAAATGTCAGCCCTTTTTTTATTTATTTTACTGTTACTTTTTTGAATGAACATATTTAATATAAAAATATGAG
Organism: Alouatta palliata; assembly: GCA_004027835.1. Lineage (NCBI taxonomy): Eukaryota > Metazoa > Chordata > Mammalia > Primates > Atelidae > Alouatta > Alouatta palliata. The sequence continues at coordinate 12,921 of PVKV010023244.1, read as the reverse complement.
TTCAAAAGGAATCCAGACAGAGTACAGATCAGAGTAATGTGAAAAAAATAAAGCCTTCTTCTTTTCTCTCCTTTTTACCCTTCCTAGAGGTGACTGTCAATAATTTATGGGTGGTTTTATAGAAGTTTTCTCTGTATATGGGAACGTGTATGTGTAGTACAGAAATCCCTTTTTATGTGCTAAGGAATCACACTATACTTCATCTTCTACAGCCTACATTTTGAATGTGATATATTTTGCCCATTTTTTTTTTCTGAGATGGAATTTCACTCTTGTTGCCCAGGCTTGAGTGCAATGGCGCAATCTTGGCTCATTGTAACCTCCACCTTCTGGGTTCAAGTGATTCTCCTGCTTCAGCCTCCCGAGTAGCTGGGATTACAGGTGCCCGCCACCACGCCTGGCTAATTTTTTGTATTTTTAGTAGAGATGGGGTTTCACCATGTTGGCCAGGCTGGCCTCGAACTCCTGACCTCAGGTGATCCGCCCGCCTCGGCCTCCCAAAGTGCTGGGATTACAGGCGTGAGCCACCACGCCCAGCTTGCCCATCTCTCTCTCCCTCATTCTTCTCGTACCCTCTGAAAAGAATTTCGTTTGTGTGTGAAAGTCAGGTCAGCCTCATCAAGAGATACTTACTTCTTTCTGCATCTTTCTGATCCCACAGCGCTGTCCTGAGTCTGGAGGGTGAATATTCAGCAGTGGGGTTGCCCAGTGTGACACTGACGCCCAATACACCTTCCCTGCTTTCTTCTTTGTTACAGTCTCAGTTTTCTTCAGCATTGTAATGCAGTTGAAAGACTACAGTTGTCTGTCACTTGTCATCTGATTTAGCTCTGTGACTGTTTTGGAAGCAAAAGTTAACTGTGGAAGATTTCTGGGACTGGTCATGAGGAGGACAGACAGCTGGGGTATCCTTTGAACTCGCCACTCTGCCCGTTTCTCCTTTCTGCTCTCTGGAATGTGGGTATGATGGCTGATGGTTGGAGCTCTGACAGCCATTTTTGACCATGAAGGGACCTTGAGCTCTGCCAGCCATTTCAACCACAAGGCATCCTGAAAGATTTTGGATTGATGTTTGCATCATGGAGCTGTCACAGTGGTCTTGACTGCTTTAGGACTTCTTTTTTTCCTTTGAGACATGGTCTCGTTCTGTCACCAAAGCTGGAATGCAATGGCAAGGGCTCAAGCCATTCTCCGACCTCGACTTCTGGAGTAGATGGGACCACAGGTGTGTGCCACCACGCCTGGCTAATTTTTGTTTCATTATTATTTGTAGAGATGGGGCTCGCTATGTTGCTCAGGCTGGTCCTGAACTCCTGCGCTCAAGCGATCCTCCCACTTCAGCCTCCCAAAGTGCTGGGATTACAGACGTGAGCCAGCGCTGCCAACATGCTTTAGGGCCTTTTTAAAAAATGAGACAGAGAAGTAAACTTTTATTTTATCTAAACCATTGTGATTTCTAGTCTCTGAGTCCAAATACAAATCCCAGCCGGTCCACCGAGTCTGAGTACAGAATTTCCCTCTAGCATGCTTGGCACTCATCTACATGCAAGAGCACGCTTTTTCTTATTTTTGTAGAATTCAAGTATAAAAATTTTAGGCTGGACATGGTGGTTCACACCTGTCATCCCAGTATTTTGGGCGGACAAGCTGGGAGGATTGCTTGAGCCCGGGAACTCAAGACCAGCCTGGGCAACACAGTATGACCCCATCTTTATGAATAATTGTAAAGCAACAAATTAAGCCGGGCATGGTGGTGTGTGCTTCTGGTCCCAGCTACTTGGGAGAGTAAGGTGGGAGAATCGCTTGGGCCCAGGTGGTCAAGGCTGCAGTCAGCCATGATCGTGCCACTGCACTCCAGCCTGGGTGACGGAGCAAGACCCTATCTCAAAAAAAAAAAAAAAAGGGAAAACCCTCTGCCAATCATACGAGGTCAAAGTGTGTATTATTTTTGTCACTTATCTTTAATTCTACTTCCAACCAATGGGCCCCTCTTTCCCTCCTCCTCTTTTTATTTTCTGTTTGCTTTCTTTCTTACAAATACGCAAGTGATTCCTTACATGCTCGTGGTGAATTCAAACAAGGACTTTCAGTTCTGAAAGTATTTTTAACTAGACATGAAAACCCTTCCCATACAACACCAAAAGTGGTAGATAAATTGTAATAACTGTCTTTTAAATGTAAAGTTGAGTTTGCAAAAAGATCAAGAAAATCTTCAGGGGGAAAAGGAAAAGAGGAAGCAAGAACACAGAACGAAAGGCTAGCCCTGAAGTCTTGCTCACCCCGAGACCATCCCGGCATCTTTCTGGATGTCAACAGTATCAGTGCACTGGAACTTTGAGCCTTGGGGTTTAACAGACGTGTGGGGCAGAAGTGCGCATTTGGAAAGAGTACCTGAATAAGGCTTGGTCCTGAAAGGGATCTGACCTCAGGGAAGGGGTGAAAGAGTGAAAAATCTGTCCGTGGTCAAAGAGATACTGACATAATTTGTCTAGTCCTCTGATCTGGGTGGGGAAAAAGAAGTTATTTGATATTTGACCAAGATTTTGCCTAAAGGAGATTAATGACTGGTGAAAGGAAATAGGGCTTGCTGAACCAGGATCCCCTATGGGGCTGGAGCGACCTGAGAAGGGGAAGAGAGATTGAGTGACGTTTCCCACACTAGCTGCTAGGTTGGGTCATTAACTGAGGACAGCTTGGTTGCCCTCTCATTGTGCAAACCGGATTTCCCACTCTACTCCCATCTCTTTGCTAAAGAATTGGTGATGTAAGGATAAAAGAGACAGTCTCAGTAAATCTAGAGACAGAAATCAGACTGGTGGTTGTCAGGGGTTGGGGGAAGAACGGGATGGGGAATGACTGCTAATGGGTATAGGGTTTCCTTTTGGGGGTGACAGGAATGTTCTGGAACTAGAGGACACACACTGTAAATGTACTAAATGCTGAATTGTATACTTAAAATGGTTAATTTTTTAAAAAAAGCAAATAGAGAATGATTCAGTCTTGAAGTTTATGATGTAGTGAAAAACAGACAATTTTGATACTACATGCAAGGTATGGGGAGGCCACAGTCACTCAGAAGGAGGAGGGCAGATTCAGGGAAAGATTCTGGGAGGAGGTCAGGTGTGCGCTGAGTCTAGAAGAACAAGTTCAAGTAAACCAGGAGACGCAGGGGAGTGTGAGTAGCAGGAGAGGCACAGGCTGAGGTGTGTGTGTGAACAAGGGCTTTGATGCAGCTGAGGCGTCCAGCACATGCGCAAAATAGGGACACAGGCAGGGGCTGATCAGAAAGGTTCATAGGTCACCTCAAGACAACTGGATTTAATTTTAAAGGCAGCGAGGACTGAATTTTAAGCACAGAAGTGACCCGACCTGTGTTTTGGAAGGACTATTCTGGCACTGATGGGGACAAAGATTTAGGGGACACAAAACCCGGTAACAGCCCTATGCAGGGGCTTCTGCAGGATTGGAGGGGGTGTTCTACTGGCAGTGGGGGGCCACGCTGCTGTTTGAGATCATGCATTTATACAGTAAATCCTCCCTTAATGTCATTGAGAGCTTCTTGGAAACTGACTTTAAGCAAAACGACTTACTGTATGCTTTAAGAACTTGTGTTAATATCAGTCTATGGTAAATTGGTTTTGTTATACAGACCATTATTTCACTTAAAGTCAGTTTCCAGGAACATATCAACTATGTTAGGTGAAAACTTACTGTGATTTCAGTCTATACTTGTTTATTGCTGGTATTTGGAAAGGTGAGTGGCTTTCGTATATTAACTTTGTATCCTGCAACCTTGGATAATTGCTTATTAGCTTCAGGAATAGATTATACATTTATAGTGGTGTTAGTTTGTGTGGTGGTGTGATTTTTCGGTGTAACCAGGACTCAGGACTTGGCAAGGCGAGGGAGTAGGGGGTGAAGAGCACATGTGACTTTTTTAGCCTTCCAGGTGTAAGTGGGATCTGCATATTCAGGGGAGTGACCAAGGCAGTGCTGCAATATGACCCTAAAAATGGATGTCTGTGCCATCGAAACAGGCAGCACTAGGCTGGGCCTCTCGGAGGCCTCGTGGTCATGTGGGCCAGCTGTGATAGCATTCTGTCTCTCGTTGAATTCACTACCTTTTCTGTGAACATCCTGGGAGCCTCAGGCTGATCCATACTAGAGAAAGCTTAACTTCCTGCATCAGACAAGAAATGAGTGATGAAAATTGCAATCAAACTGGCTGAGGCAAAGAAGGGAATTTGTTGGCTTGTGTATTGGAAGGCCAGAGGTACATCTAACTTCAGGTAGGGTTGGATCCAGGATCTCTGCTGTGTTCTCAGGCCTTGGTCTCTCTGTTTCCTGGGTCTGTTTTGCCCTGTGTTGCTTCATTCTAAGGCAGAGTCTCCTCATGTAGGGACAGGCAATGCCTAGTGGTCCACAGCACGGCACCACATGACCAAGAGCCCTTCCCCAGCCCAGTTGTTCCAGGGCATATCTCCAGATTTGGACTCATTGGTTTGACTTGGGTCATGCACCCACTCACTATAGCCAGGGGTGGAAGATACTGGCCAGGCCAGGTCACATGGCCACCCCTAGAACTGGGGGCTGATTATGGAGGAGGGGCTCCCACAAAGGAAAGCCAAGGTGGTTTTAGCGGAGGGGAGGTATCCGACAGGCAGACAAAGCATCAGGGCCCTCTCCCCTTGTTCTGGGCAGTCCTGTTTGGTTATAATTTCATTATCCTCAGGAGTTGCTTTGCATATGGCCAGCTGTAGCTATCCTGGCATTCATGTGCTTTGTGACACAGTGAAGGTCAGAACTTTGCTATGACCAGGACCCGCATCCACTTTCGTCCCATACTCTCACCAACTGAAAGATGACGTTTTAGAATAGTGACCAGGCACAGTGGCTCATGTCTGTTCTCCCAGCATCTTCGGAGGCTGACACAGGAGGATTGCTTGAAGCTTGGAGTTTGAGACTAGTCTGGGCAACATAGCAAGACCTCGTCTCTGTAAAAATAAAAAAATTAACTGGGTGTGGTGGTGTGCACCTATAGTCCCAGCTACTCAGGAGGCTGAGGGGAGAGGATCACTTCAGTCTGGGGGTGTTGAGGCTGCAATGAGTTATGATTGCACCACTACACACCAGCCTGGGTGACAGAGTGAGACTGTCTCTTAAAGAAAAAAAGAATAATGTAGATTTCTTTTTTTTTTTTTTTGAGATAGGAACTAATCTGTTGCCCAGGCTGGAGTACAGTGGTGTGATCTCAGCTCACTACAACCTCTGCCTCCTAGGTTCAAGCAGTTCTCCTGCCCCAGCCTACCGAGTAGCTGGGATTATAGATGCCCACCACCACTCCAGGCTAATTTTTGTATTTTTAGTAGAGATGGGATTTCACCATGTTGGCCAGGCTGGTCTTGAACTCCTGACCTTGAGTGATCCACTCACTCGGCCTCCCAAAGTACTGGGATGACAGGCGTGAGCCACCGTGCCTGGCCTGTAGGGTATTTTTTTTTTCCACTTTCAGTAAATGAAATAAGAGGACCCCCTTTTTTTTCTATAGCATACACAAAGTGCATGGGTAGTACCCCTTGAAATACAATGGATTAAATTCTAAAAATTTAGTTTTATTGATGATATTCATATTTAAGGACTTGACTCCTGAGAAGCACAGCACTGACGTCCCGGGGGAACTCCTTGTGGGTTCTGGGGCTGAGGACTGCCCAGCGAGCTCCTGGCTCCCAGCTGCACTACTTCAGCTCATCCAGAGTGTGACATTGACGAGGCGGGGCTGTGTGTGGGAAGCCTGTGGTGCCAACGAAGAGCCCACACGGATGGAGGAGCTGCCCACTGCTCTTCTAGGGGCTGAGATTGTAGTATCATTTTTATTTACTTACTTATTTATATTTTTTCTTTTTTTCTCATTCAACACCTTCGGAATAGCGTCATTTTTAGTTTTATTTATTTATTTATTTTTTTGAGACAGGGCCTTGCCCTGTCACCCAGGCTAGAGTGCAGTGGCACAATCATAGCTCGCTGTACCCTCGACCTCCCAGGCTTAAGCGATCCTTCCACTTCAACTTCACAAGTAGCTGGGACTACAGGTGTGAGCCACCAGACCTGGCTAATTAAAAAATAAAATTGGCTAAGCGCGGTAATCCCAGCACTTTGGGAGTCCACAGCAGGCGGATGACAAGGTCAGGAGATAGAGACCATCCTGGCCATGGAGAAACCCCGTCTCTACTAAAATACAAAAAATTAGCCAGGCATGGTCTCGTGTGCCTGTAGTACCAGCTACTCAGGAGGCTGAGGCAGGGGAATTGCTTCAACCTGGGAGACAGAGGTTGCAGTGAGCCAAGATCGTGCCACTGCACTCCAGCTTGGCGACAGAGCAAGACTCCATCTCAAAAAAAAAAAAAAAAAAAAAGAAAAGAAAATTTTGGGGCTAGGTGCGGTGGCTCATGCCTGTAATCCCAGCATGTTGGGAGGCCGAGGTGGGCAGATCACCTGAGGTCAGGAGTTTGAGATCAGCCTGGCCAACATGGTGAAACCCCAACTCTACTAAAAATACAAAATTAGCTGGGCGAGGTGATATACACCTGTAGTTCCAGCTGCTCAGGAGGCTGAGGCAGGAGAATTGCTTGAACCCAGGAGGTAGAGGTTGCAGTGTACTGAGATCATGCCTCTGCACTCCACCCTGGGTGACAGAGCAAGACTCTGTCTTAATAATAATTCAAAAAATAGATAGAATAAAAGAGAATTTTGTAGAATGGGGGTGTCCCTGTGTTGCCCAGGCTGGTCTCGAACTCCTGGGCTCAGGTAGTCCTCCCTTCTTGGTCTCCGAAAGTGCTGGGATTACTGGTGTGAGCCCCCTCACCAGGCCTTAGTTTTTTTTTTATAGCAAATTTTTTAGAAAGTTTCTTGGTAGATTTCTTGGGATTTTCCACATAGGCAATCATGTCATCTGTAAACGGGCGGTTTCAGTTCTTACTTTTCAACGTGTATCTTTCTGATCTTCTTTTTCTTTTCTTGCCTTATTCTAGTGGCTAGCACCCTAGCACTGTGTCGAGTAAGTGTGATGAGAGTGAACACATTTGTTCTCATTCTTAGGAAGAAAGCATGCAATTTTTCACGCTTATGCGTATATTACCTGTGGGGATTTTGTAGATGCTTTCCTTTTTTTTTTTTGAGATGGGGTCTCACTCTGTCACCCAGGCTGGAGTGCAATGGCAGACTCTCAGCTCAGTGCAACCTCCACCTCCTGAGCTCAAGTGATTCTCCTCCCTCAGCCTCCCAAGTAGCTGGGACCACAGGTATGTGCCACCATGCCTGGCTAATTTTTGTAATTTTTGTAGAGATAGGGTTTCACAATGCTGCCTAGGCTGGTCTTGAACTCCTGGGCTCAAGCAGTCTGCCCACCTCCGCCTCCCAAAGTGCTGGGATCACAAGTGTGAGCCACCGCGCCCGGCCTGCCTGATTGTCTTAGATCATTAGCTCCTCGAGAAGCCAGCACTCTGTCATGAGGACACTCAAGCGGCCGTGTGGAGAGGTCAGTGTGGCGAGGAACTGAGGCCCCATGCTGGTACCCCGGTGAGCAAGCTGCTTTGGAAACAAATCCTCCATCTCCAGCAGTCTCTTTCATCCCCTCCATCTCCTCTCTCATAAGAAAGTCGGCCAGGCTCACTCTCATGAATCATGACTTTCTGTTAATTCAGCTCAGCTGAAACCTCATGAGACCCCCTAAGCCAAAACCACCCAGCTGAGCTTCTCCCCAAGGCCTGACCCTCAGAAACAGCAGAAAATAATAGGCATTTAGGGCTGTTTTAGGCTACTACCTTTTGGCATAGTTTAGAAAGCACTGTGGGGGAGCCACAGGTCACCTCCAGCCGCGCTCTTTAGCCAGCTCTAGAAACTAGGTAACATCAGGCAGACCAACAGGAGGAAGGCACACATGCTTGATGAGTTTTGCATGCTCGCGGGATCTTTGAAGATACAGCCCAAGTGACATGCTTTTCCTTTATTTTATTTATTTATTTTTGTCCTTTTTTTTTTTTTTTTTTTTTTTGGGAGATGGAGTCCCGCTCTGTCACCCAGGCTGGAGTGCAGTGGTGCGATCTTGGCTCCCTGAAACCTTCGCCTCCCAGGTTCAAGTGATTGTCCTGCCTCAGCCTCCCAAGTAGCTGGGATTACAGGTGTGTGCCACCACCTCCGGCTAATTTTCTTTTTGTATTTTTAAGAGATTCGCCATGTTGGCCAGGCTGGTCTTGAACTCCCGACCTCAGGTGTTCTACCCACCTCATCTTCCCAGAGTGCTGGGATTACAGGCCTGAGCCACCATGCCTGGCCTCCTTTTTCTTTCTTTTCTTGCAGACCCACCCGAGAATACAAAGATGCTTTTATGTTTTTTAGGCAAAAAATGACAAATTTGAGAAGATACAACAGCACAAAAAAAATCTGGCAGGGGCAGTCGGTTTTCTCGGGGAGTCACTGGGAGACGCACGGGGGCATGTAAAGCAGGTAGAAGATGAGGGCTTCTCCGTTACATATGTTTATTCAGGCCCATTGCAGTCCCCCATGTCTGGTCTCTGGTGATAAGCTCTGCTTTCTTACCCTGGCATGGAAAGGGGACTCCTCCCAGAGGCATCCTTATGGCTCCCTGTGTGTAGGAGATGACAGGTCACCTCACCCTTTCGGAAACCACTGGTGATGGTTCCCAGGCATCATTTCTCCAGTTTTCAGTTTCAACATGAAATAGTTGAAAACCAGAAGGTGTCTGAGACAGGCCTCAGTCCATTGAGAAGTTAACTTTGCCAAGGTTAAGGATGCGTGCCTGGGAGACAGCCCTGTGCCTTTCTCTAAAGGTGATTTTGACAGCTTCCGTATTTAAAGGGGAAAAGCAGGCTGGAGGGGAAGGAGGGAGGGATGGTCACATTAGGGAACTCACATGCTTCGAGAGAAAAGCAGCAGCAGGGGAACAGTCAGTTACATATTTGTTACGCAAGGTCCAGTGAACAGAGTGGAGACGTTTCACCTATCATCCGTCACTCTCTGCCAGGAAACAAAAGGAAAGGCAGCTTCTTGCACAACAGCTCTCAGTTTTTTCCTTTAGGGTCGTGAGTTTTTCTTTTCCTTTCACATAATCAGTATACCAATCTGGCATAGTGGGGGATGGCGTGTCCTTCACTCCTTCACCGGCAATCGGTAACTCTCAGAGATGTTTGCATTTCTTATTTGGATCCAGCAAAAAATGGGCATGGGTTCATGCATGGAAAATGTTACCGTGCTGATGGGTGCGCCCTGATACCATCTGGGAGGGGGCACCAATTACATATGCCCTTTAGCTTGTAGTTCGGCTTCTAAGAATTTATCCTTGCTACAGGAGCATGTTCATAAAGGAGACGACTTAACTGCCGGTCCACAGGCGCTGCATCCATACACTGTGGAACAGAGAGAACAATGATGCCTGGGAACCATTGTCAGGTTATACTGTTGACTAACAAAGGCGCGGCCCGGCAGGGAACGATCAGGCATTTCCGCAGAGTTGGAGATGACTCAGCAGTTCCATTCCTGCACCAGCTCCCTCAGTTGCTCTAATACACGTGCACTCAGGCGTTCATCACAGCATTGCTTTTTAATAAATTTTTAATTTTGGAATAATTTCAGATTTACAGAGAAGTTGCAAATCCAATACAGAGAATTCTTGTGTACCACCTCGCTCAGTTTTCCCCTACAACATCTGACTTAATCATGATACATTCATGAAAACCAGGAAATTAACACTGGTAGAATGTTATTAATTAAACGACAGATTTTATTTGGATTTCATCAATTTTTCCACAAATGTTCTTTTTCTGTTTCAGGATCCAATCCAGGATCCCACATTACATTTAGAAAAGCATTGGTTTTGGTTTTCTTAAAAGATAGATTTATTGAGATAATTTGCATACCATATAATTTACCTATTTAGACCGTACAATCTAATGGTTTTTAGTGTATTGACAGAATTATGGAAACAACACTAATTCCAGAAAATTTTCCTCACCCCCGAGGACAGGCCTTACCCACTTAGCAGTCACTGCCCATCCTCCTCCCACCACCCCACACCCCTGGCAGCCACTCGTCTACTTTCTATCTCTATGGGTTTGCTTGTTCTGGTCATTTCGTGTCCATGGAATCATATTATACGTGGTCAGTTGTGACTGGCTTCTTTCATTTGGCATAATGTAGAAAATCAATGTTTTAAAATTTTTTTAACTTTTTTTTTTTTTTTTTTAATAGCATCTCCCTGTTTTGCCATACTGGAGTGCGGTGGTGTGATTTCAGCTCACTGCAACCTCCACCTTCCGGGTTCAAGTGGTCCTCCTGCCTCAGCCTCTAAGTAACTGGGACTACAGGCGTGCACCACCATGCTCAGCTAATTTTTATATTTTTAGTAGAGACAGGGTTTTCTCATGTTGGCCAGGCTAGTCTCGAACTCCTGACCTCAAGTTGTCCTCCTGCCTTGGCCTCTCAAAGTGCTGGTATTACAGGCATCAGCCACTGCACTGGCCAAGAGTAATTTTTTTTTTTTTTTTTTTTTTAAGCATTTTTAAGTTCACGGTAAAACTGAGTAGAAAGTACAAAGATATCCCATATATTCCTGGCCTTGCACACAGCAGCCTCTCCGACATCAACGTTCCCCACCAGAGTGGTCCATTTCCTATAATCAGTGAACCCACATGGAAACATCACCATCACCCAACTGCCCATAGCTTATGCTAGGGTGCACTGTTGGTGGTATGCATTCTATGGGTTTGGACAAATGAATAATGACACGTATCATACGGGATAGTTTCACTGCCTTAAAAATTCTCTGTGCTCAGGCCGAGCGTGGTGGCTCACACCTGTAATCCAAGCACTTTGGAGGCCAAGGTGGGTGGATCACCTGAGGTTGGGAGTTCAAGACCAGCCTGATCAACATGGTGAAACTCCGTCTTAAAAAAAAAAAAAAAATCCTCTGTGCTCCACCTAGCCATCCCTCCCCCTCAAAATAGCACTGTTTTTAATAGCGAAAGATTGGAAATAATCTGGAGATCCGTTAACAGATGAATAGCTAAATAATTTTGACATATTCACAGAATAAAATACTATTCAAATGATTTAAGACTACATCTGTCAGCTTGGATGAATCTCAGAATACTACTGAACAAAATAAGCCAGCTGCAGAAGGCTTCATGATTGCCAGTAACTATAATATCAATGGTAATTGTGGCCAACACTTAATTGAGTGATGGCTATGTGCTGGACATGGTTGTCTTCATAAGGATTGCTAATTTATTATGTGTGAGGTAGAGGCCATTTATATAAGGTTTCAAAATGAGCACAATAATACGTATTGTTTATAGAAGCATACATATGCAATAAACACATGAAAACAGGCACAGAAATGATGAACGCCAAGTTCAGAGCTGTGGTTACTTCTGGGGAGGGAGGAAAGAGGGTGGACCCTGGACGATAAGGAGGACTTGCATTGTACCTGTAGTGTTTGATGCTGAAGCTGGGTGGTGGGCATGGCTGGCTGTTACTCTCCGTCCTTTCAGTATGCCTGATACATTTCATAATAATGTAAAAAAGAACCAGACTACTGCAGAGCAATGCACAGAGTGAGCTCTATTTGGGTTTTTAAAACGATTCCTACATCTACGCTTGCAGATGTGAGCACCAGCCTTGGAAACCATTGCAAAGGATTCTTAGTGGGCCCAAGCTTTGAAAGGGGTCCTGGGGACTAGGGAGCTGAGGCAGAGAGGAGACATGCTTTTTCCTACTGCCTGTTGAATTTTGTATCACACGTATTATTACTTCTTAATTAAATAATAATCCAAACTAGCCAGGCATGGTGGCACATGCCTCCGGTCTCAGCTACGTGGAAGGGTGAGGCAGGTGGATCACTTGAGCCCAGGTGGTCGAGGCCAGCCTGGGCAACATAGTGAGACCCTCTCTTTTTAGAAAAAACAAAAAAGAATTCAACGTCTATTCATATATTTCCTTTTGCTTTGCCAGGTAATTTCCTACCCAGGACCTCATTTGTACTCACAAAGGCCTTGGGGTTCCAGCAACTGTCAGCCCCTTTCAGATGAGAAGGCAGAGGAGCAGACAGGTTCCTTGCTTCCTTGGTCAGTGGTTGGTGCAGGCTTGGAACCCAGGTGGCTGGTTCCCAGCTGAGGTTCCTCCCGCCCTGGACAGTGGAGCTCAGTGGGAGGGGTACCCTGGGCCAGTGCACTGGCTCCTGAGCATCAGAGGCCACAGTGTCCTCTCTCTGGTGCTCTCTGTGGCCAGATGAGCTGCCGCAGAGGTGTCACAGGCAGAGCTTGGGCAGTGCTGTGGTGTGGCCTTTTCCTAATGAGGTGGCCACTGCCTCTGGGACTGTGGGGCATGTGCTTGGTGCTCCATGGCCATATGGGACACCAGGGTGGCTTCAGCGGTCCCCCTTGTCCCCTCATGTCCCACAGCTGGAGGTTTGGGAGTAGGTCTATTTTGTAGGAATGAAGGTTTTTATGTGCTCAGACTTAAGCACGGGTGGGATCACCTGGAGGGCTTGCTAACACACAGCTCACTGGGCTGTGCCCAGAGTTTCTGATTGCACGTGTGCATGTGTGTGTGTTGGGGTCAAGGGAACTTGCATTTCCTTTTTTTTTTTTAAAGAAAGAAAAAAAGAGAGAGAAAGAAGGAAAAAAAGAGAATGAAACAAAGGGAAAAACAAGAAGAAAAAGAGGGAGAGAGAACGGGAATCTTGCTCTATTGCCCAGGCTAGAATGCAGTCTAAAAATGGGTATTGAAAAGCTCTTTTATACTAATAATTGTGTTATACAATGGAGACAGGAAGGAATAAGGGAGGAAAATAACAAACAGCCAACCAATATTTCATTTAAACCTATGAAATGCTATGCAATTGCTGGG